>VWYK01030338.1:660-10863 GCA_013399775.1 Semnornis frantzii | reverse complement strand
TAACTGAGCAAAATAAATTACACTAAAAAAGAGGAAATTTATTACAGAATAAAAAATGAACTGTCTTTGGGTAATATGTATCTTAGTGTTGGTTTACAGGATGTGAAAAGGATTCAAATAATTGTCTTCACTTACCTATACTCTTTCAAAAGTTAGTCTGTGCATGAAGAGGCAGGAAAGCCTCAGGCATTTGTGCTGTCATGTTACACATGAATGACCAGATGTTTCAAACTGATCCAGAAGAGTAGGGGGACACATAAGATTAGGAGACCATCAAAATGGCAAAACGTCCTTTTGCTTTGACAGTCGCCGCTTGGTCTGTTCAGATGCAGTGAAGAGTTCTGTGGAGTTTAGCACATGTTCTTTCTGTGGTAAGAGTCTGATCAGTCTTTTAAACACTGCAACCTGCTGCTAGATCTGAGCATCATAATGAGCCCATTGGCACTGTTGCTGGTGGTCCTCCCTTGTCATTATCCAGAGGAGAATACTGCTTATCAGACACCTATCATCAGCATCCCTCTTCACATGCTAAGAGGACCGAGAAGAGTTATTTCTGACTGTAGCGCTCTGACTTTTTTGACTCTAGTTCTCATTACTGACCATCTATCAAGATCGTCCTGTGAGGTGAATGGTACATTAGCACATTGAGGTGTGGGAAGCAGCAGAGCTGAATCCATTTTGCACTCTTGTAGGGGCATAGGAAAGTGCTGGGATGCAAGTGTGGCCTCTGTAAATGCACTGGCTGGAAAATTGTCTACATTTGTCATCTGGGATGTACCTACTTTGAAGTTGACACTGATTTCAGTATTCTGAAGAACTTCAAATACTCAGAGGGGGTGGTGGTGGAAATGACTATGTCATTTTTTGAAATTGCTATATACTTAATGCTTCCAGATTTGTGATTAGTTCAGCAGCCTTGCACTCACCGGTTTCTAATTTTTGAACAGTTTAATGCCCAGCTCTGTTTCTAATGTGTTAATGTCTACTCAGAGAAATGTTGCTGCTTTTAGAATCATAGTATCTGGAAAAGACCTTTCAGAACATTGAATCCAGCCACATTAGATAGAAACAGTTTGCTTTTAAAATCCTCTTTCTAATAATAAATTAAATTTCCTCTTTTAAAATGCTTTTTCCCCTAGAACAAATTCCTCTTGTATAGAGAACTGCCATTTTTCTACTGAAACATCATAAAGTTCCCATTTGGGAGCTACCTAATTACATCTTACAATAATTCTATTGAATGATCTATAGCTCCACTTTAATTCCCTATTAGTATTTGGCTGATCGATGGGTAACCTAATTGATTCCTAAGGTCAAATGTCTTTATTGGCTCGTACCTTAATCTTTTCTCATTATGACTTAAACATTCTATGGTCTGTTGGAGTTCTTGTACTCGTTTCTGCACACCAGAACTATAAATTTCATGGTGTGTTTATGGTGATGAACAATGTACTTGGGCAGTGTTGTGTGTATTCTTGGGTGCAGATCTAAAAGGCCACGAAATATTGAGGGATCTGTGTTGAGAAGAACTGCGGTAACAAAGTTTGGTCATAGGTTTTCAGTTTATCTTGTTAATGAGGTTGCTGTGATATGAAATTCTTGTTTTTTATAGCAGCTTAATAATTTCAGTCATGAGGAAAAACTTCACTGTGAGGTTGACAGAACACCGGAACAGGATGTCAGAAATGTTGTGGATACTCCTTCTCTAGAGACCTTCAAAACCTGCCTGGATGCATTCTCACGACCTACTCTAGGTGATCCTGCTCTGGCACAGAGATTGGACTAGATGATCTTTTGAGATCCCTTCCAACCTTCAACATTCTGTGATTGTGTGGTTTTTGAATTGCAAGTGCAGAACCCGAACTGTTCTCCTTTTGGCTTGTGGTGTTTACTAAGGGTCTAATGTATGCTGCAGTACAGAAACAGGATCCTTGCCATTGCCTGAGAGTTCGTTAAATGTTTTTCCCCTCAGTACTCAGTGAGTAGCAGAGCTTATTTTGGAGATGTACCGGGGTGCTGTTAATATCATCGCAAAGTATCCCTACGTAGACTCAGAGGAGGAAATGCTGGAGTAGTGTAAATAATAAGATTGTCCAAATGAAGAGTTTTGCCTTTTCATTGGAGGTTTGTGATGATAATGTGGTATGAGAGTTGTATTTACCTGATAATATTCATCTACATGAATATGATTTTAGGCTGAGGTCTGACTTGCCATTCATAAACATGATCTGGCTACATAACTGTTTCAGTAGTCCAAGCAATTACTGCATAAGGCAGGGCAGATATTGATTCATTCTGCTTTACTTAAGATGTTTATAACTGAATTAGTTGGCCAAGGCTCCTGAGGAAGCTGCTTCATTCATTCATAAAATTCACTGTTTTAAATGTCTGCTTCAGGATGAGCATTGTGGTCTGGGCTGTGAACTATAATGAGAATATGGACTAATGATGTTGGAGACAATTTGTAGATGCCAAGGGTTAGGGTGGGACTGGCCACTGAATGAGTGACAGATGCTGTATATGAACTGCTCTGCCTTGCTAAAGGGGAGAGAAAGGGAGTAAAGGAGAGACTGATGGGTTGAGGGAGAAACTAAACCACCTAGAATGAAAATAATAAAATAGTAAAACCAAAATGAAACCCAATGCCTGGTGGTGATGATCTCAGTCATCACCAGTGCTGGGAGCAGGCACTGGGGAAGTCCCAGACAGGACTCTGAGGTAGGCCAGAACCAGATTCAGGAACTGGATTCATGAACACGTGGAATGGGATTGAAGGCAGAATGGAGAGACTTTGCTGGACATGAGCTATTGCAGGAGAGTCTTTCCCAAGAAGGAATTGGTTCTGAACACGTGGAATGTCACTTGTCTTGGCTGTTCCTCCCCACAGGTGCTATCTCTACTGCATCCCAGCATGGGATGCAAGATGTAGCAGAGAAAGCAGACTCCTGGAGGCAATGTCACAAAGAGATGTGGCTGTTCATTGTTGGCTTTTTTTTATAGGTGTGTCTCTACTATTTTAGTACTCCAGTTGCTGTCTAATATAGCTAAGTAACTGCTTCCACAGAGGTGGCACTAGAATTGGAGGCTGTCTCAGTGTTGTGTTTGAGTCACCCTCAAAGGCATTTTACATTTAATTGTCAAAACTCTGCCAAAATACTACCTAAGCAAGTGTTTTTGTTACATCTTAGGACAGTTGAAGGGAGTTGTATCCCCTTCTGGAACTGAACATCTGTATTATGCTCAAGCCATAGGCATTTTGGAGTGAGTTTACAACTCTTAAATTAGAGGAATTTGAGCCAAATGCTTCATGAAAGTGAGGGAATTATCCATATGGGTGTACTGGAACAAGAGTGCTGCAGAGTTAGAAGTACAACTCAGTTGCTGTAGGTGCACTTTTTATTTCAGACAGGCAGATCTAGATTAAGATTTATATTGGAATAACTCTGGAGAGAACTCTAATTTTTTTGATCTTTCTGCTGCTATACCTTACAGTCATTTTCTTCTCCTCTAGGTAAACTTACTCTTATTGATTGCTACAAATTTTACATTTTATGCAAAGTTAACAGCTGTGCTACTGAAGTTGGTATAATTTTAGGTTGTCAAGCCAAATGGTAAATACGCTATGGAGAGTTTAGAACAATTTTGCCTTGGAAAGGACCTTTGAAGGTCATGTAGTCCAACTCTGCTTTAGTGAACAGTGACATCTTCATGGATGAGGTTGCTCGGGCCCTGGAACAGCCTGACCTGGAATGGTACCAGGGATGGGCCACCTACCACCTCTCTGGGCAGCCTGAGCCAGTGTCTCATCACACTCACTCTAAAAAATATAATTTTTAAAATATCTGTTTTCAGTTTGAAGCCATCACCCCTTTATCCCGTTGTGACAGGCCATAGAATGAGAGAATACTTTAGGTTGGAAGGGGTCTTTCAGGGTCATGTAGTCCAAGCCCTTTGCAGCGAGCAGGGACACCTCTAGCTGTGAAGTTGTTTTACTAGGTGTGATGGTGATGTTGTTTTGGATGTGGTGTGTGGTGCATTTGTGGTTTTATTTGTGGTGTTTTTTAAATTTCTACTCTATATATATCAAGTTGCATTTAGATAGGGATACCAAACCACCTCTGAGTTGTTTACTTTGGGTTTTTGAGGCTGAAACCACCTTTGCAGTATGGCTGCTTTTGGAAGTCTTCAAAAATACTGGCAGAACTCTTACTAAAGAAAAACTCTGAAGTTAGCAAACCGCTTCTCATCCCTGTGAGCCTGATAGTTCAGAAGTAGACAGCTACGTGTAGATGATGGGATAGTTAATATTGAATAGTATTGGTGTAGTAGTGTGCACAACTGAAACCTTGAATATCAGAGGGAGTTGGGAATGGACCTTTTTAGTGTTTCAGAGCATAATTGCATGGATTTTGGTAGACTTAGAGCTGTCTTTGAAGCTCATGGGATTTGTGGCTCTCACTTTTTCTGCCTTTGGGTGGCGAAGTTTATTTGTACATGTTACTTTGCTTTCCTTTTTCCCTACTTCACTAGACTTTCCATTAATTTATCTGACAATGATCTAAGTGAAGAAAGCATTTCCATATCTGTTTATTTAAAGAAAACTGAAAGGATTGGAGGGAACATTTTAAAGAAGAAATGAGAATGATGGGTATGTGGCATGTTGGAAATGTTTTGTTGGTTAAAATGTGTATCTGAAAATGCTGGATTGATCAGAGGAATGTTTCTCCTAGTTTCATATGAATAAAAGCAGCATTTAATGAATTCACTATTTAAGTCTCAGTCCCTTCCCCCCATTTGTACTTTATAAAGGCAATTGTTTCATTTAACATATAGTGTGTTCTTTTTAATTTTAGAAGAACTTCATCTCCAAGTTGTTTTAATAAGAGTAATTTTCAAAGGCATGCTAAAATTTGAAAGGTGGTTATAGCACAAGAAAGGACTCCAACTGCTTTATAGAAAACAGAATATAAATAAAATGAAGTACTGTTATGCAGCTGTATCTGTAATTAGGAATATGTTGTGTTCCCTTAACATTTCATTTAATTTTCCTTTAATTGTAGTTAATGATGAAGAGCTAAAGAAAAGAATAGCTGAAGAGCTGGCGTTAGAACGAGCCAGGAGAGACTCTGAAGCTCAGAAGAGAAGGTTGGTTTGTTAATAACCATATTTAAAGCAAACATGTAGTTAATGCTTTTATTACTGTTATTTATCCACTTACTATACACAGTTGTGTTTTGGGCACTGAGATAAAATGGTAGGTAAGATAAGACCTTTAGGCAATGCAGCAAGTTTTGATACTAAATACATGTTAAAACAACAAATTGACAGAAACTTCCTTGTAAGAGCTGATAGAAAATGTTGATCTAAATCCCTTGCAACTTCATGAGCCATACTCTTTTTTTTTTTTTTTTTTCTGCAGTCTTTTAAGCTCAATCTATTTTAATTTCTTCTGAGTCCAAATAATCATTTGATAGTGTAGAGATAGGAAGAACTTGAGAGCAGTGCAAGGGTGGGTTACTTATCCTCCCTCAGCTTGATCAAAAGATAAATTTTAACAGCAGTAAAAATGGTAATTCTTGTTATTTCTGATTTCTATGTATTGCTGTGAGCTCCTGTGTGACTTGAACTCCTTCACTAGTATAGCAGAGTGCTTTCAAGAAACAGATTACTGGATTAAAAGTTAAAGTAGCAAGCGCTTTTTGTATCACTTCTATATATTGAAATGTTACTTTATTATACAGCCTGGGTAAAAGTGGGGTTTCCCACTGACTGGAGTCAGATCTCTCTGGGGATGAGGACATCAAGGGTACCTTTGGGGAGTTTGTAGATGACACCAAGTTCAGTGGCAGCGTTGATCTGTTTGAACATAGGGAGGTGCCACAGAGGGATCTGGACAGACTGGGTCCATGGGCCAATTGTATGTGATTCAACAAGGGCTGGTGCTGGGTCCTGCACATGAGTCCCAACTACCCCAGGAGTGCTCCAGCCCTGGGGAAAGCTGCACAGTAGAGAAAGACCTGGGGGTATTAGTTGCAAGCAGCATTAGGGTGGTGTTGTGCCTCTGTACTTGGCACTGGTGAGACTGCATCTCAAATGCTGGGTTCAGTTTTGGGCCTCTCACTCCAAGAACAATGCTGGAGCATGTTCAGAGAAGAGCAACAAAGCCGGTGAAGGGCCTGGAGAAGAAGTTGTAGGAGTGGCTGAGGGAAATGGACAAAAGGAGGCTGAAAGGAGACCACCTTGCTCTCTAATTGTTTGAAAAGAGGTCAGAGCTTTAAGGGAGTTGGTCTCTTTGTCAAGGAACAGGTGATAGGACAACAGGAAATTGGCTTAAATTGTACTCGGGAGGCTTAAGTTGGACATGAGGAACAATTTATTTACTGAAATTCAGGTTGTCAATCCCTGGAACAGGCTGGCCAGGGAAATGATGAGTCACTACCCCTGGAACTACTTAAAAACCACATAGGTGTGGTGCTGGATATGGTGTAGTGGTGACCTGGCAGTGCTGGGCTAATGGTTGGACTTGGATGATCTTACAGGTCTTTTCCAGTCTAAATGATTCTGTACTTCCAGCAATTGCCAGTTTCACTTTGAAAGAGTGGGCAGAGTGCTACAGCCTACAGCAGGAGACTTTCAATGCAGCATTTTAAAGCTCTGTTCCTTGGTGTTCAGTGTGGCTCTGTGAATTACTACTAACAACTGAAAAAAATCCAGTTTGAATTTGGAATGGAGTTTAAACTCATTTGACTTTCGTGTTCAGTCATACTTTCAGTGTTTTTTTTTTTTTTTCCTCCATAGCTGATATGACACACTGAAGAGAAATATTAGCTTATCCTTTGTCCTTCCTTCTGAGAATGGGAAAAAGGCTCATTATGATGGATTAAAAAAATTAGAATGTAATTAGTACTACTTAAATCGTCTACATATATATCAGTTGTTTCCTACACATCATTATATTATTATTTAATTGAGTTAGGTTGATGGACTATATAATTAAATAGGGCTTTATGAATGTCCCAGGAAAAAAGTCAGGCCTTTTTTTTTGTTTGAACCAACAATAAAGGAAATCAGTATGTTCAAGTGAAATCTCTTTTCAACTGGGCTCTGACAGGAAAGCCTGTGTTGCATTTCAGCTTTGTTTTGATTGCTCAAGAGTTCATCTCGAGCTGTACTGGGGATTTTTGTTGTATGTGAGGGAAGAAAATGATTCACTAATAGGCACTGGCACAGGCTGCTCAGGGCTGTGGTGGAGGCTCCATCCCTGGAAGGATTTAAAAGATGCATAGATGTGGTGATAAAGGACATGGTTTAGCAGCAGACTTGGTAATGTTGGGTTAATGGTTGGACTTGATGATAAGGTCTTTTCCAGCCTAAATGCTTGCATGGTTCTATGAAACATGGTTACAATACAAAAAGGTTTATTTTTCAAATTTTAGCATGTTGTCATTTGACAGTTTTCAGTAACTTGCCTTAAGTATTCCATAATTCTTTTTTCATGAGTTGTGCATTGTTTTTGGAGATGTGGGGGATTGGATTGGCTTGTCCTATACCTGACTTAGCCAAATAATGGAAAGCTTCCATCATGATTCCCTGCTAAGGATGAGTGAGGAGGATGCTGTATGTTCAGAAGATTTTGTAAATCTTTTTGTTTCCTTAAAATTAGATTGAAGAAATTTTCCTTTTTGAATGTAAGATATCAAAATAATATTTAAAAAATAGAAGGATGAATACCAGATCTTGGTAGCAGCTTTCATGCTTGTCTAATTTTTCTTATTTGTGATAAGCAAGGAGATTTTTTTATTTCGGTTTTTACAGTGCATAGAATTAAAACTCTATTTTAAACAGAGCATAAAGACTCTTGCTGCATGAAACACTTTTAAAAGACTCAGGTGTTTACTTAGCTCTTAGTTAAATCTTTATAGGCTAGTTGAGGTTTGTGTTTTGAAAACATTCAAGAAGTGCTGTACTAAATGTGGAGCTGTTCTCTGGATCACATTATTCTAAGCATAAGTTGAACACAACCCTTCTGGTGTCATTTATATCATTCACCTTCAGCATATTCTAGCAGAGAGTCTCTCTGCATTGCAGGGCCATGAGAAAATCTTGTGCCATATTCTTTCTCAAGCCAGGACCCACAGTTTCAGGGGAGAAAAGAAAAGCAGTTTTTCTGTACCACCTCCTGTGCCAGCCATGCACTTTAAAAATTATACCAACCACACAGAGTTGGTGTAATTTTTCATTGTGACTGGACTTCAGTTGTCAAACATGACATGCTTAATAAGAGCTAGATGCATAATGTTCTTACAAGGTATTTCATGCCCTACTTGTGTCTGGTGCAGGGTGTTCAAAATAGTATCATCATGGAAAGGAAAAGCTGACTCCCAGCTATAGCTCTTTGTAATAAGCAAACACATGGCAATATAGTAAAACAGAATAAAACTTGAGTTCCCAGCTACAGCTGGCTTAAAACACCTAATGGAACTGCTAGTGAAGAATGGTTTATGGTAGTCAGGTGTGTGTGTATATATGCAATACATCGTGTCAGTTGGCAGAAAGCTCTGTACGCAGGCCAGGAGGCCAGCCTTGTCCTGGTCTGCATCAAAAGAAACATGACCAGCAGGACAGTTGAGGTGATTCTCCTCCTCTACTCTGCTCTCATGAGACTGCAGTTTGAGTACTGCATCCAGTTCTAGTGTTCCCAGCACAAGAAAGACATTGAGCTGCTGGAGCGGGCATAGAGGAGGCTACAAAGATTCTCAAAGGACTGGAGCACTTTTCCTATGGGGACAGACTGTAAGAGTTGAGGCAGTTCAGTCTGGAGAAGAGAACATTCCAGGGAGACCTTCTGGCGATCTTCCAGTACCTGAAGGGGGCCTAAGAGAAAGCTGGGGAGGGACATTTTAGGAGAGCTTGTCATGATCGGATGAGGAGGAATGGACTGAAGCTTGAAGAGGGGAGATTTAGACTGGAGATTAGGAAGAAATTCTCTGCAATAAGGGTGGTGAGACACTAGAACAGATTGCCCAGGGAGGTTGTGGATGCCCCCTCCCTGGAGGTGTCCAAGGCCAGGTTGGATGAGGCCTTGAGCAACCTGGTGTACTGGAAAAGAGTACCTGCCAATGCCAGGAGGGATTGAAACTCGATGATCTTTAAGGTCTTTTCCAACACAAACTGTTTTATGATTTTATGAATATGTTAGTAGCTGCCCAAAGTAGAATGCAGTGTAGTGCAGATTATCACATACATGGAGGAATGCACCGTACAAATGCACTGGGGCTGTCAAGGGCCACTTGGGCTGAAACCTGATGATGCCTTATGTCACTGAACACTCACAGGATGAACTTTGATAGAGCTGCTGAGTAAAACAGCAACCAGACTCTTGAACAGGACAAGGCCTCACCCCCTGAATGTTGGGTTTGCAACTTATATCTAGGAAAACCAACTTAAAAGTGATGGATATCCACTCCTTAGTGTGTTTTGTTTTGGAGAGGTTTATTAGTCTGTCATTAGCCAATTTAACTGGTATTCCGTGTTAAAAAACTACTTGACCTTGGATTTCTGATCTATTGCTTATTTGATTTGATAGCCCACTAGTTTTGTTTTTATAATGCATGCTGATGGTAACAGAAAATTAAAGATGTTTTTACATTCATTTAATCAATTTTTAAAAAATTATTATTATTGTATATGGTGCATTTTGCATGTGTACGTTCTGTTTCTCAAAACCATTATTTTGGCAAAACATTGAAATATATAAGTAACCTCCAACTTGCAACTGTTTTTGTCTGATTACAAGAATCTAATAGCTCATGTCTCTGTGCAGTGTATCGCTGCATTGGGATCTGATTGCAAAATGTTTTTTACTCATTTCAGGAAGGAAATTTTAATTTCAACTTGCTACCTAATTACTCACATGCACATAGTACAGATGGACTAATTTTATTACATAAAATTAACAGCCATGCTTCTTTCCGGGATTAGAGCTAAAGGATGACTACTCAAATTTGTATTTTTATGCTGTTCGTGCATTCAAAATACATGAGTTGTGCAAAACTCATGCAAAATACATGAACTGCTCTCTACAACTCCCTGAAAGGAGGCTAGAGTGAGGTGGGGGTTGGTCTCCTCTTCACTCTCAGGTGATAGAACAAGAAAGAATGGCCTGAAGTTGTGACATAGGAGGTTTAGGTAGGACATGAGGAA
>VWYK01030335.1:0-11646 GCA_013399775.1 Semnornis frantzii | reverse complement strand
TTAATCACCTTCATAGCCCTCCCCCTTAGACCCTCCCATGTAGATCCCTGTCTCTCCTGAACTGGAGAGCCTAAAACTGAATGCAGTATTCCAGGTGAGCTCTCACCTGTCATTATCTGCTGCTGGGCTTTTGCTGCTTTCTGACTGGGAAGCACAAAGAATATACAAAAGGAGCCTGCCGCCTCTTTTTAGAAGGTATATATCTGTTATGGACACTACAAGACCCTCAGTCCCCATCTCAAAACAAATACAAAGTTTTTCAGGGTTTATTTCAAGGCAAGAAAACAATTTCATCTAAAAGATCATGATTAGATTTAGCTTTTAATCTGAAGGTGAATCAGAAGAGGCATTAGGAATTTACAGTGAATAATCAAGAAGGCAGGCAAAGATGGTTTCCTAAACTTGTCTGAATTTAGAGAAGATCACGGGAACAAGGAAAGCTCTGTGACTCTGAAAGGTCTCAGATGCTGTCAGGTTTTATGCCACATCGACATCTAGAAAGATTTAGGCACATATAGTATGAGGAATATTAAAAGAACCCAGGTAGATGAGATGGTTTGTGTTATAGTAGTGATTATAAATAATTGAAATATCATGACAGGCAGAGAGACAAAGTCACTTTACAAAACCACAAAATAAACTAAAAATCAACCCAGAAGACAAAAAAACCAAACCTGAATGACACAGAATCCCAGCAATTGAAAAGATACAAACAGAATATGCAACACTATGCCATCAATTATTTAAAATGGCAAAACAAAAATAGTTCACCTAATTCGAAACTCAGAATTGTTCTGTTATGTACAGAGACACAGAGATTATATACATGTGCAAGAGACCTGCAAGGCTCTCTCCCCATGTCAGTCTGGCTCCAGCAGAGAATTCTCATCCATCTCAGACATTTTTCTTCGTCCAAGCCTGAGAAAAGCTGCTGAAATGCAAGAAGGTGGAGCAAGCACAAGGCAAGCAAATGTGACTTCTATCCAGTGTACAAGATACGCTGTATATTGAATTTGGCCTACCTCTGCCACTCCAGACTTCTATTTAAATTCTACCTTGATCACCTAGCAGCAATAATTGAACTGGTGGTTATCTTCCTGAGTTGTCTTAGCCAAAGTCTCTTGAATTTAAAAAGAGCTCTTATGAGTGACTAATGCTTCTGCACAGCAAGGAGGAGACAACAGCAGGGACGCAGGCTAGCGTACGTGGTCTATCGAGGAACTAGATAAGGCCCTGAGGTGGGTCAGGAACTTACAACCCCCTCCACACACACACACACACAATTGAAAGCTACCAGACTAGCTCAGATGGCTTGGAAGTAAGATGAAGCTGTATTTACAACATGGCAAATTTTACAAGCATGTATGCCCAATATATTTACAAGCATTTACAATTATATACAAATTAGAAATAATACAGAAATCCAGTCTCCCTCCCAGACAAAGCAACTGCCTAGAAGGGCTCAAAGCTCTCCCTCTCTCTCTCAGATAAACAAAAATCAGCAAAGCTTATGTGTTAGTTGTTAGCCGAGATTAGAAGAAAGATATTAGAGCAGAACAAAGTTAAGAGGAAGCAATTAGATCCAGCAACACAGCCTCAAGTGAGTGTGATCATTTACATTTTGGCTTTTTATCCCTCTCAACAAACCAATGATTGGTATAGACATAATTTTCTTTTCACAACCAACTATCTAATTTCTCTCATTAAATTATTCCAATTAGCCTCAAACGAGCACAAACACATAAGAAATGGTACTACTTTCTAAGCTGCTCATGCCCTGGGGAGAAAAAGCCATTTGGGGATAACGGGAAATTCTGTGTAAGTGTCTTTAGGAGAAAATAGATCCTCAACATATGCTTCTGTGATAGCTGAAGGGGGGGGGGGAAAGAGGCCACTTGGGTACTCAGAGCAAGAGGACAGCAACAAACCAGTCTGGTTCTTCCTCTATTTTTCTTTGCTGAGCTCTCATCTCCCACTTTCAGTCAGCACCACACCAACTACCACTGCTTCCCACCACAACCACCCAATGCCTGATGTCTCCAAGCAGGGAGTAGTCTGTCCTGGCTATTAGTAAAACCTGTTCAGCTGAAGGCTGGGCTGCATCAAGAGCAGTGTGGCCAGCAGGGCAAGGGAGGGGATTCTTTACTCTGCTCTTGTCAGACTCCATCTGGAGTACTGTGTGCAGTTCTGGAGCCCACAGCACAGGAGGGACATGGAACTGTTGGAGCAGGTCCAGAGGAGGGCCATGAAGATGCTCAGAGGGATGCAGCAGCTCTGCTGTGAGGACAGGCTGAGAGAGTTGGGGCTCTTCAACCTGCAGAAGAGAAGGCTTCCAGGAGACCTTATAGTNGCAGAGAGGAGATTTAGACTGGATGTTAGGAGGAAGTTCTTTCCAGTGAGGGTGGTGAGACACTGGCATAGGTTTCCCAAGGAGGTTGTGGTTGCTCCCTCTCTAGAGGTGTTCAAGGCCAGGTTGGATGAGGCCTTGAGTGACCTGTACTAGTGGGAGGTGTCCCTGCCTATGGTAGGGGGTTGGAACTAGATGATCTTTGAGGTCCCTTCCAACCTTACCATTCTATGATTCTATAAGGCTGAGTTTCTCATGTATTGGGAAAGAACCAGCAAACTGTGCCAGAGCAAAAAAGACTCACTGCTATCAAATTCATGAACACCCACTTCCTCCCTCCTCTTGACACCTTTAGGACCCCTCACACAATGACAAGAAAAAATAATTCTCCAGTTAAGAATGTTTCCAATTGAGAGTGCGTGGGATTTGGTAATACTGAGTTTTAACAAAGTGTTTCCCATCAGTGATTTACATATGCATTCCTGTAGCAAACCAAATAGTTTTCCATTCAGTGAACACATGCTCTTTTATAAAGACTGAACTTTTAAACTGTGTGTTTTCACAGGAGCAGAGAAAAGCAGAGTCAGGAAGGCAGCAATTAACAAGCACAAACCCATTACTGATGCTAGCCCTCAGGAGAAATACAATAGGATATACCTAAACTGGTGCCGTTTCTTCAACGGCCATGAAGCAATACTGCTTGACACCAGCTGAAGATCTGATCCTGTTAATCTTCATTGACTCAGACATATATTTCCCAAAGCACTGCACTAACTGAAGAAATGAAATACAGCTAAGGTTGGAGGATGAGGATGCAGATCTTGAGGAAAAGGAGGACAAAGGGAAAGGCTGAATTTCAGTTCATCTCTGAAATGGCAGTACAGACACAGGGGATGAAAATGAGCTGATTCTCACTGCTATCTGTGCCAAAAAACCTCTCTAAATCAGTGGTCTTTGCCATCTCCTAAAGATACAGAGCACCCCAGCCTTCCCCAAACAGGGCAGCTCTTAGCCTCCCTCCCTCCTCTCTAGGGAGTTCTCTAACACTTTAACATCCCTAGGTGACACCTAGGCCATCCCATAAGGCCCTGCAGTATCTCACTCACCGAGTTAACCCCATGCAATCCAAGCAGACAGCACCTGGATTTTGGGGAGACACATAGCAAAACTGTTTTAGGTTTCTATTCAGTGGCTTGAGTAGATATTTGGAAAGCCCCTGAAATATATAGAAATATATAGAACAGCTGCCTCCAACTTCAGATGAACTGTTAAGGGAAGACAGACATAAGATAGATAAAGGTCACCTTTGCCCCAGGCCACATCAGCTGTCATTTGTGTAACCCATTTTAGTTGCCAACTTGCTCAGTTACAAAGAAAGAGGACCCCAAATCTTTCCCCAGACACATCAATAAGCTATCTCTGTCAATGGGAAGCACTTGCAACACATAGACAAAGCTCTCATGTTACAAAGACTTTCTAAATCATGAAAAAAACTACATTTTCCAAGCAACCACCATGCAAAAATTTGGCTGGATAAAGTAAAGAAAAGTGCTTTACAAAACAACTTCACTTCTAGCCTCCATGTAATTTGTGATGAAGAGGAGACCAAACACACAGGAGGTACAAGACAAGAAAAAAATCAGACAAGCTTGCTCAGGATCATACAGAAGCAGCAGAACTGAGGTGCTCTTCCAGTATTCAGGAGACCACTAGGCACAAAGTCATCCTATTATGTGACAGCCATAGCTTAGAGGGGGTGATAATACCAAGGATCCTGTTTCCAGGTGCTTCAGCAAGACAGCCACAGACTTTTAGTGCTTTCTTATTTGGAGACTACATATACTAAAAGGAACTATTCCAGTATACTCACACAGAACATCTCAGCCACATTTGGAGCACCCTAGGACACAGAAGTACAAGGGAAAACTGAAGGCAGGTGGTTCTGTTGGGTGCTGCTGACTGACTTTTCTCCTTACACAAATGCAAGAGTGGATTGTGTGAGTGTTCAGTTTTATTAAAAGGAATGTCTCAAAAGCTGTTCATCTGAGGGAACAAGGCCTTTTCTAATTTCTGCATCCATCTGTAAGCAAATAGCCCCAGTTTAATAAATCTGTTTTATTGAGATGGGATTGGTTTTTTTTTTTTTCCTGCCCAGTCTTGTTTGTGCACCAGGGAGCAACAGCAGTTAAATCTCCTGTTGCATAGAAAGGAAATATGTTCCCAGTTTTAGTTAACAATCTAGGACAATGTTTTCTGTTGTGAAGAGCAGACCAGTTTGCAGGGCAACCAAAGCAAAAAAACCCACTGACTGTGCCTCCTGATATTGATCCCTCCCCTCACACACACACCCTTTTTGAAAACAATAAACACATCCCAGCCTTTGCTATCATCTCTCAATGTATTCATGTCAGCCTACAGACTAACAATAGGACCCTAATGATGGTAACTTTTAATATTAGGAAAAATTAACCTGTGGATTTGATATGAGAATATCAAAGGGGAAGGGTCTGGAGAACAGGTTTAATGAAAAGCAGCTGAGGGAACTGGGGTTATTTCAGCTGGAGAAGCAAGCACTAAGTTCGGTCCTGAGCATCCAACTACCTGAAAGGAGGTTGTGGCAAAGTGAAGATCAGTCTCTTCTCAATAACAAATGACAGGGTAAAAGGAAATGGCCTCAAGTTGCACCAGAGCAGATTTAGATTGGATATTAGAAGAAACTTCACTGAGTTATTGAGCACCAGAATAGACTGTCCCTGGAGATGTTTAAAAGACACATAAACGTGATCCTAAGGCACATGTTTTAGCACCAAACTTAGCAGCTAGACAATGACTGACTGGACCATCTTAAAGGTCTTTTACAAACAAAACAATGCTATGATTCCCTACAACCCAGACCAGAAGACAATGCCAGGACATGTTATTGTACATCTTCCTCCTTCCTTTGCTTGGTTCTAAGCAGAGTTTCAAGGACCATCTCTTTGCTTTGCTACGGGGAGAGATGAAAGGGCAAGGGAACACTTGTAAGAGACAGCTCCCAGAAAGTCAGTTGTTGAAGGACTCTTTGGGATGTCAGACAGTGATAGCACAAGGGGGGATGGAGCAAAACTAGAAGTGAGTAGATCTGGATTGGATGTTAGGAAAAGGTTCTTCACCATGAGGATGGTGAGACACTGCAACAGGTTGCCCAGGGAGCTGGTAGAAGCCCCATTCCTGGTGGTCTTTAAGGCCTTGCTGGATGAGGTTCTCAGCAACCTGATCTAGTGAAGTGTCCCTCCCAAAGAAGGTAGGGTGGAACTGGATGATCTTTGAAGTCCCTTCCAACCTTCCCTTCACTGTAAAACATTATGAAAATTTGGTCTGCTAGCTGAGAACATTGTTCTTTGACCCATCTTTGATAGCTAGGCTTTTATAGATACCATGCTGGTTAAGAAGGCTCAGACATATCCTGCATGTTGCTGGAGGATGACTAGAAGCAAACAGAAACTCTGTATTTTCAAACATGCATACTGGCAGCACAGCCTGATAAAAACAGAATTCATTTTACACTCCCTGAAAAGGAAAACAGCTTCACACACACAGGCTCAACAAAATAATTTCTCCCCCAGCAAGAGATCCATTCCTAATCACACAAGAAATCTCATGTAACCTTGTAAAAACTATCACTTGGAACCCAGAGATAAGTAGAGTTACCAAACTGTTATTCCATTTCTTATGTTACTTCCTTGGTATGGAACATTAACATTTTATAGCCACTTGAAGTTGTATTTAGAGTATACATCAGTGCATCTTTTGCTGGACTCAGGTACCTGCAATTTGCATCTATGCTTAAAAGAATAATGAATGATTCAGATTACTCACCAGTCAGGGCCTTCTGGATTTTCCCTCCACAGGTAATTTTATGGCATAAGGACCATCCAGATACTTCACCTTCTTTGCCTTTTTATTTTTTCCCCTCTTAAAAAGAGGCAGAAGCATATCTGACAGATACAGCAAGAAAACAAACTCCAAAACACTGCTAGAAACAACTGAAGCAAGCCAGGGAGAGAATTCGTAGACTTTCAAACTGAGTATCAGCTGAAGAGACTTCTTCCTCGTTAACCACTTATGAAGGGTTAGGGCGGGGCCAGCCACAAAATGACCAACAGGTGCTCTCTATTAACCCTTCTCAAAGGGAAGAGAAAGGGAATAATGGGCAGAGACTGATAAATTGTAGAAGAAAATGAAAATAGTAGAAAATAATTATGGAAATAATAGCACTAAAATGAAATATATACAAAGCTGATATCAAACAAACTGATGTCAAGTACATCACTGCCACCACTGATGCTGTGGGCAGGCACTGGTGTAGTCCCAGACATGATTCAGCAGCAGAGAGGAGCCAGATCCAGGATCTGGGTTCTGGAACTAGTTTCAGGAAACAAAGTCCTCCTTGAATGCCAGCCACTGAATAAGAAGACCTTGACCCTCAGCTTTCTGCTGGCTGTGATGTATGTGGAATGAAATACCTCGTTGGTCACTTTAGTGTCCTGCCCACTCCTCCCCACAGGTGTGGCCTTTTTCTTTCTGCAACCCAAATGTAGTACACAAGATTTAGAAGCAATCTTGGTCCTCAGAGATCCAAACTTAAGCAAAAGCTTTTCTGACTGGCAGAATATAAAGAATGAAATGATGTATTGAGTCCCAAATTTAAAATGGTAATGTTTCTGAAGGGCACCACAATTTTATCATATTGTGAGCAGAACTTACCTGAAAGCACTGCACCCACAGAAGGCAGTTATAAAAAGTCAGTGTTGGGAATGTACAAACTTGTCTCCTGTGAATGGGCATACACTCTTTCTCTGGGCTGAAAAGAACAAACCCCAGGATATGGGTTGTGAAAATCACAGTAGTTAGGGAAAAAGTGGCACCACTAAATTAGGTCAAGGTCCAAACTTCAAGAGCAAAACCCAGCAAAGTCAGTGGGAAGTATTGTGCTTTTCTCCTAGTACTTTTATGTTTGGATCAAGTCTACAGATTCATTCACTAAGCACACAGGGATTTTGGTGGGTTTGTCTGAACCATATGAATTGCCACACACCCTCCAGAAAGTCCTGGTACCAGTGGGTATGTCTTCCGGATGGTGAGACAGAAAGAGAGCCGGACCAGAGTTTAATTGCTGAAATCCATTATGATGATGGATAATGTCTGCATTGTGTTTATTGCAGTGAAGTTGCTGCCAATTGCTTTTCCCAGGTGTGCAGAGAGCTAACTGATAGGTGGATCCACCTGGATCATGGTATATCACCATGTAAGAGTGCTTTGCACAGAGAAAGTGGTTTGATCTGGGTGTCTCCTGTGGAGGGGACAAAGAGCTGTGGGTTTATATTGCAGAGAGAGTGGTCCAGGTTAGGCTTTAGGGGGAAAAAAACCCCAACCAAACCAAAAACTGTTCTTATGGTTTGGGAATATATTATCAAAACACACTAAGTATTTTAAGACCAAGCAGAATATGGTATACCTGTAGGTCACTATGGTAGCTTGAGATGACTATAGAATCATAGAATGGTAAGGTTGGAAGGGACCTCAAGGATCATCTAGTTCCAACCCCCTGCCATAGGCAGGGACACCTCCCACTAGTACAGGTCACTCAAGGCCTCATCCAACCTGGCCTTGAACACCTCTAGCCAGGGAGGTGCCACAACCTCCCTGGGCAACCTGTGCCAGTGTCTCACCACCCTCACTGGAAAAAACTTCCTCCTAACATCCAGTCTAAATCTCCCCTCTGCCAGTTTAAACCCCACAGTGTTCAAGCATGGGTCATCTTGGAAGTATTTTCTAATCGAAACAATTCTATGATACCAAAAAATTCCAAGGATAAACAAAAGGCAAATTCTCACCACCATTTTCTCCCACCACCTAAAGGCAGCCTTTCCAGTGCACTAAATCAGTATGTATGGATCTAATGCAAAATTTGTGATGGATTCTAAGGTTTGAGCCATTTTTGTTTTGTTCTGCTGGAAGAATTCTTAGTTTATACCATGTCTTTGCATAGACACTTTTCAGAATTATCTCAATGGATCCAAGTGGCTGAAGAGGTGAGACCAAGCAACCTCATGACACACAACAAGGCCAAGTGTAAGGTCCTGCACCTGGGTTGGCACAATCCCAAGCACAAATACAGGCTGGGTGGGGAATGACTGGAGAGCAGCCTTGAGGAAAAAGACCTGGGGGTCTGGGTTGATGAAAAGCTCAATGTGAGCCTGCAGTGTACACATGCAGTCCAGACAGCAACTGTGCGCTGGGCTGCATCAAGAGCAGGGCAAGGGAGGGGATTCTGCCCCTTTACTCTGCTCTTGTCAGACCCCATCTGGAGTACTGTGTGCAGTTCTGGAGCCCCCAGCACAGGAAGGACATGGAAGTGTTGGAGAGGGTCCAGAGGAGGGCCACAAACATGCTCAGAGGGCTGGAGCAGCTCTCCTATGAGGACAGGCTACAAGAGTTGGGGCTCTTCAGCCTGCAGAAGAGAAGGCTTCAAGGACACCTTAGAGTAGCCTTCCAATATCTGAAGAGTGACTCTAGGAAGACTGGGGAGGGACTATTTACAAGGTCTTGTAATGACAGGACAAGGGGCAATGGGNGGTTGTGGCTGCTCCCTCCCTGGAGGTATTCAAGGCCAGGTTGGCTGAGGCCTTGAGTGACCTGTACTAGTGGGAGGTGTCCCTGCCTATGGCAGGGGGTTGGAACTAGATGATCCTTGAGGTCCCTTCCAACCTTACCATTCTATGATTCTATGATTCTAAAACCCAGCACAATTCCTCTCTCTAGCCCTTGAGATAGCAGTGAGGCAAACTAATCAATCCCATTTTTTATTTTTTTTTTTCCCCCTAAAGCCCATTTCACAGCAGAGATTCCCTTGCTTGTTTGTAAGAAGAACAACTTGCTGTGACACAGTAAGCAGCAATGTTTAGGCCAGGACAGATTGTTGGCCAGTAAGTAGGTGTGGGCATGCTAAAAAACGTGGTTTTTACCCATATGGTCAACAGATGGGATAAGAGGAACTTTTTCATCAGAAACACAAGTCAAGTATGCTATGGCTGCTTGGAACAACAACAACAGATGATGCCAGTCACTTCTCACCAGGCTCTTCATGCCCTTACATTACATTTCCATCCTTAACTCCATCTTTGCTCATACCAAGCTATAGATGTCCACACCAAACAAACCAACCAACCAAAAAAAACCAAGGAAGAAAAAAAAAAAGAAAAGAAAAACAAACAAACAAACAAAAAAACCCCAAAAAAGAAATTATCACCAGAAGTGCTTAACTTGCACAAGGATCTGAAGAGTTATGTGCAATGTAAAACATCATCTTTACACTTTCACCATAAACTATGCTCTGATTTTTTTCAGGAAGCATTTAAGCAGATGGGGAATTTGGATACCAAGAACCTTTGAGGAGTTTCATGCCTAGATTGCACTATGTGTGGTGAAACTAAAATTTTCATAACATCCTCCCTTCCCAACTAAACCTGAGATTGATGCTTTGGATAGTAAATATTCACTAGAGCCTACTGCTTTGAATTTGTTGGTAAAGACTGTTGAAGGGGATACTTACCACGTGAAGTAACAAATAGTGCCACACTCACAATAGTACCTTCCAAATGCATAATTCATCAAGCATATAAGCATGTCTATTCAGGTCACATTCAAAATGTGTGAGGACTGCTTTCAGACAAATCTGAGCTGAAGTGGAGATTGACAGCAGCAAAAATGGTACCATCTGAAGCAGAAGTTCAAATCTAAACTTTGGCCTTTAAATGTTTTAGCTAGCTTTTGATTCTGGATGAGACTCCAGATTGAATTTAGGGCAATTTTCCTCTCTGACGTTCTCCTAGCTATTCCCCAAGAGGAGTCCTTAAATATATTGGCTTTTAAGGGGTCAGATATTTGTCATGGTCCTGAAAGGTCAAGTAGTATCAGGCTCTCTGGGCACAGCATACAGGCTAAAGAAAATGCCATGTGAAGGAGTGGAAGATAGCTGTAAACCAGCTGTAGACTAGGAACATAGCTCCTCAGTCACTCATAAAGAAAAAGGGCAAATCATAGACCAGAACACCATTAGGGACAAGCATTTATCCATTAACCAGCCTCTTCAGCTAAAATTAGCTTAATGAAATGTAGCCTCTTCACATGTATTATCAGACCCCCCACGCACACCATTCTTCCCTTTTCCCTTTGCACCAAAATCAGCACAAATGTAATCCACATCAGATTAAAGCAGGTAAAGTACCATGAACTTCTGCAGAACCACACAGAAGCCTGCACCAAATTTGCTTTTGCTTATGTATTTCCACTGAAGTGTTTATGAAGGCCATACATTTTGCATTAAAGCAGCCTACAAAAAGATCCCTTACAGGGTAGCTGTTTCTTTATCCATGCAAACAGGACAACACTTGTCACCAGCTGGTGATTTAGGGTGTGACAAGGACTGTGGAAAAACTAACAACTCACCACCTTGGAGAGTTCAGAATGACCAGGAAGTTTCTTCACACACAACATGCACAGCACAGAAGCATCTTTACTGGCTTGGAGCAAAGTTTCATCTGCTGTATTTCCAGTAACAACTTGGGCTCTGTAACAAGTGAGTAAGAGAATATGAGAGGAGTATTCCAATTTTATTTTTGCTCCCAGTTTTAAAAGGTTTCCAGGTTCCATGACAGATGTGTTGGTTTTGCATTTAGAAGCCATTTGACAGTGTTTCTGTAACGGTTTTATTGTCTCTTAGAAGCCCTAGATGATAGTGGAACACAGGGGAAGTTAACTCTAAGTCCTTGACCAGAACCATCATCATCACAAATTCCCTTTGAGAATAAAGTACTGATTTTGTGGGTCATAAAACCTTTACTTTTTTTTTTCCTCTTTCTATGACCTGTCATCATGGAGAACAATATTGGATTCAAGCATTTAAGAACTGTTGTGGTACAAATATTAAACCATTGTCCTTGTGGAATTGATCCCAGCTTTCACAGAATCACAGAAACATTCCTGTTGGAAAAGACCCTCAGGATCACCAAGTCCAACCAATATCTCTATTATACAAACCAGCCAGCAGTGTGCCCAGATGGCCAAGAAGGCAAATGGCATCCTGGCCTGTATCAGGAACAGTGTGGCCAGTAGGACCAGGGAGGTTATTTTGCCCCTGTACTCTGCACTGGTTAGGCCACACCTTGAGTGCTGTGTCCAGTTCTGGGCCCCTCAATTTAAGAAAGATGTTGAGATACTCAAACGTGTCCAGAGAGGGCGCCAAGGCTGGTGAGGGT
>VWYK01030333.1:1182-11354 GCA_013399775.1 Semnornis frantzii | reverse complement strand
ACCTGGGGTTGTTTAGTCTTGAGAAGAGAAGCCTGAGAGGGGGTCTTATCAGCATCTATAAATATCTGAGGGATGAGTGTTAGGATAAAGGGAGCAGATTCTTTTTGGTGGTGCCCACTGATAGGACAAGGAATAACAGGTACAAGCCAGAACTCAGGAGGTTCCACCTCAACATGAGGTGAGGGTGACAGAGCATTGGAACAGGCTTTCCAGAGAGGTTGTGGAGTCTCCTTCCCTGGGGACTTTCACAACCTGCCTGGATGCATTCCTATATGGCCTGCACTAGGTGACCCAGTTTTGGCAGGGAGGGTTGGACTCGATGATCTCTGGTGGTCTCAACCCCTAAAATTCTGTGCCTGTGATTCTGTGATTTTTCCAAAACTGCTCCTGCAATTTTTGTTATTTCCACTAGGACCAGTGGGTTTAGGGGGCCTGGTTTGGCTAGGTCATAAAAATGGTCTTTGTCTCTGAAACCTCATAATTTTTGATATCTCTGAAGGAATTTAATGCAAGAAATAATTTGGTTCTGTTGCTCTGTTTGAATTAACTAGTTACTTAATTCTGTGAGTGATGTACATAAAGTGTTGGATACTGTGAAAGAGACAGCAGGTGTGACTCCTGGCAAACTGCCCCATAATATTTACCAGGTTTAGATCTCCTCATTTTCATTCTACCTCTAGTCCAGAGTAGTCACATGAAAGACTAAATGAATGAGCTATAAGAAATTCACACCATGGAAGATTACTATAGGTAATAAATCTCTTGCAGTAAAGGAATTTGTATAGAAATAATAAAAGTATCAGATGCTAAGAAGAAATAAAACCAGCTGTGTAATATAAAAGAAAATCTTTATCCTCATCTCACTGGTGAAAACTAATTCAAACAAAATCCATTGCATAAATCATACAGTTTAAAATTATTTACATAAAACAGATGGAGAATTCCTACTGCAATAATGACATTTTAGCAGAGTATGCCTTCCACAGAACAACCAGCTTTCTGCAAGCAACGGGTTTATTCTGCTGTGGCCAGGGGTGTAAATCTTCAACAGCTCACCTGACTTCCCTGAAGGCTCAGGTATGAGGCAGGACATAGCCTGTCCTCACTGCTGGAGCACCCTGTGAGTTCTATGGTTGCAGCCTGCAGAAATGTTAGTCTGCAGGGAGGCACTTCTTGCATGCTCCTCACTTCTGGGTCAGCGCACCATGTGCTGGCACTTCTTACAGCCTGAAGGAGTGTGTGCTCTGCAGAGCATTACCTGGCTTTGCTATTAGTTTGCCCAATGTGCTTCTATGCCTTTGCCCATTTATTCATTTATTTCCCCCCATGCCGGTAAGATGGCAGCCCAAAGGCTTTTTTGTGGGCAAACAGACGGGAACATGTCCCTATGGAATACTATTTTCTGCCTCAGAGTGCATCACAGCTCTACAGCTTTACAAGTGGGTATATATGTGCCCCTGCCTCCCTCTTTAAAACTTTTCTGCTCCTCTCAATTACTCTTCTTTTGTAAAGTAAAAAATAAAACCAAAAACAAAACCTATTAAAAAAAAAACCCAAACCACCCTAATAATTGTTATTTCTGTGGTGCTTCTCCCATCAAACTGAGAGTCCCCTGCAGCAACTTATACCACAGCTGCTGTGCTGCTGCTTCAGCTGCCATCAAAACCTGCTGCATGTTAGAAACGTATTATTCCTGTCAAAATAACAGCCTTCATTTCTTCCACATAATGGAAATATATGCTGTCCCTTTAAAAATGTATCAGGAAAATGAATGTTCATAAAATATGAGTCAAGTTTCCATATACCTTAATCAAATTCTGGAGGGTCTCTGGGGGACAGCACTTACACTGCAGCTGTGCAATGTGAAGATTGTTCCCGTACTGACTGAAAATATTTCTGTGCTTCCTTCATTTTCGCCAGCGAAAACCCCAAGGCACGTTCTGCAGACTGAAGGCACCATTATTTGGGGTGACAGTGATGGGTCACAGAGAACTTACTAGCAGATTGGAAACTAGCAGAGTCCCCAAACCGATTGTCAGCCCTGAAATCTTCAGAATAAAATGTCTGTCTTTCTCATTCCCTAGTTTTATTCTGCAGGGAAACAGACAGGAGCAGGTTTGCGTGAGCTATAGAGGCTGTCTGTAGAAGCAATAATGTGATAGTGTCGTATTTTTTAACATGCTTTCTGTTCAGTGCACAGTAGGGTGTCTGGACATGCTCGATGCTCTTTCCCCCTTTCCTCCATTGCTTTCCTCAGCAGTAACCATCACCCAGTCTATCAGATTGGTGTAGTACAGCCATGGAAGTACCCAAGGTTTTCCCAGACTGGTTTCTTCCCAGTCTAAACATTTACACCCAACCCCAAACTTTCCATTAGGAAGTGCATTACCTTTGCAGTGTCTTCTCTTTTGTGGTGTTCTCAGGAAGCTTCCTCCCTTTGGCAACAAAGGACCCTCTAAGGTTCAGAGCAGCTGTGGCAGAGCATTTTCAATGGAAAGTTCTCCAGTTTGGAAGCTCCACCTAGCATTGTCCCAGGTTGGGAATTATGGCGTTAAGAAAGTCCTCTTGGGACTTGAAGATTGTTATTCAATCCCACAATTCTGTTATCTCTTCATAAGCTCATGGCAAGGCCAGCTTGTTCGCTTTTCCTCCCCCTCCAGCCTTCTGCCGGGCAGGAGCTGCGTTATCAGACAAACATGTAAGGATAGGCCTGGTTGGGGCCTGCAGAGGCTGGGGGGGAGGACTGGAGCACTGGGGATGATAGGTTTAGTTTTGGGTTGGGGGAAAATTCAAGGGGGCTAGCTTATGGATTCTGTATCTGCCTTGTAATTTCTATCTGCAATTCTCTCCAAATACAATTCTGTGTTTCTTTCTCCAATTTGTTTGAGAGCTTTATTCTGTCGGCTCTTTAAACCCACAACAAGCATTAAGTTTTAATTACCTATCTGCAAAAGTGTCCTTATGTAACACATTAGGTGAACAGTTGTGCAAGTCCTTCAGCTCCAGATGTAGTTTAAAAGCCTAAAATCAAATCAAAGCGCAGCCAAAAATTCTGGAGTTCAAGAGAAGCAAAAGCTGTTTCGGTCCTTAAACAGGACAATGGGGCTCTGACTTTTTGCTGCTGTGCCACATATGTGGTACCTGCTTGGGTGATGTAGAGGTAACCAGTTCATGCTGAGGTTGATGAACACTGCATGCTGCTTGTTAGCCAGGTTCCCGGATGCAAGGGCTGGTCTCAGCTCCAGAGTGACTCCAGCGATCACAGTTGCACGAGTCCACATTTACCAAACCTGTCCCTTGTGCTTTCCCTAGTAACCTTCAGATGTGACCGATCTAGCAGTTTGAAGCCTTGGCACCTGAACTGCAGCAATCCATCACTTCCAAAATGACACTGGTGGTGACTTTTTGCTGAATGACAGGAACCAGAAATCTACCAGTGGAAGGTAGGTCTTCATTCACCGAGTATTTTCCACTGTTTTCTTCAATCGAGTTTCAAATGATTCAAGTAATTAAGCTTTTCTTTATCATGTACCTGGAGTAGGTATGCCACAGAGTAGCATACCTCACTATTAGTACATCTTTTTCTAATAATTCCACCTAAAATGTCCTTTACTGTTTTGCTATCTCAGGAAAACATTTTAGTTGTATGTTGCTGTCAAAAGGAAGAGAAAGTCTGCATTGTTAGCAACCCAAACAGCCATCTCCCTAGTAGTTGAATTGATGTTCATTTTGCTATTCAGAAGATTTGTCAAGCTGCTTCACCATTCCTCTCCAGGCATGACTTTATTTTTATGAGCTACCAAACCCATCCATCTATTATTACTGGGAACAGGCAAGTTTCATCTATTCCTGAGGATGTAAAAAATGATCCAGTGCTAGAGATCACCTGAGCAAAGACACTTAATAAATGGATGAAAACCACAGTTGGAATCCCCACGTTTCTCTTCAACCTGCCACATATTTACAAAATGAGGAATTTTGTGAAAAATGAACTGCATGATGATGTCAATCTCTTGTAATTATATTTCAAGGTCGTTGGTGATGCCCCTTTTTTCTGGGTCACAGTTCCAGCCACAGGAAAATATTTAATGCATTGTCTACCTTTTTTTTTTTAAAGTAAAGATCTGCAGTTATTTTTTAATAACTTAATTTTTATGCTCACTAAGGATGGTAGTTCTCACTCTTTCAAACATACTTTTGGTTGAAATGAGGAAGGAAACAGAAATGTTAATCTCTAGGCTTTTTTTCTTTTTCTCCAGAAAAGCCTACAGACCCAACTTGAAAGATTTGCATTTGTTTATAGACTATGAGCAAAGCTTACAAACATGCTGAAAGTGTGTGAACCATGTATATTCTTGTCATAAAAGTAATTATATCCAGATGCAGAATGAAAATGGCTACTACAAAATGTTGCTGCACAGACCTTTTCCACCTCTGCTGACTACTGAGCATAAAGTCCAATTTTTCCAAGTTCAAAATGTCTACTCTGAAAGTATTCCAGGTGTCCTTTCACTAGGTACTCTGGAAGAAGATAAAGAAATAGAAGAAATGGAACAAATGTGCTTACCTGTGTCTGAAATTTTAATTCCCCTTGAAGTTCTTCCTTTGGAATTTTGTTAACAGCAAGGGATACCAGTACTGGAGGTAGTTTTTAAGAGTCAGAGCCAAAGATGGGAAGGGTTGCTGAAAGAATAGAATGCCCTTTGTAGGCTTTGATTTGATTTTAGGCTTTTAAACTACATCTGAAGGGTTTAATGCAGTTTGCATAGTATGTTTAGTGTTCATCACTATGTAAGAGCCTCCAAATGCTTTTTCATTTCCTGTGCACCTACAACACAACATTTCACAGCACTTTTCAAATACCCATGGATGTTTGACCCAAATCTTGTAGTCTTCACTCATTCAAAATTTCCACTTGCTCAGAAGGAATCTTGTTTAATGCCCTCTACTACTTGGGGTCACACCTATAGAGAAGAGCTGGACCTTCCCATTTGGCAGAGAAACCTGCTTTGATGCAAAAAGCTTGCCCACATCAGCACCCCATGAGACACAACTGGTTTCTTAAAAGCTAATGCTGCTGTCTGAAGGCAGAGTTTTGTCATTTCCTTTGTGTATTGCTGTAGCTTTTGGTGTTGGCTTTTTAAATTTGTTTTCTCTGTCAGCCTGATCGATGTCACCAGGACTAAGTTTTGTGGTTTTAATTGAGATATTTTGGAGATGCTATTACCTTTGTGGACCTAGAATAAGGGATGCATGATAAACAAAGTTGTAAATAAAGTGATTATTAGAGCCAGAGTACTGAGGGTGAAGGAAGATTGAATGTTTCTGTGTTAGCAGTGCTGGTCTCTCAGGAATTGTGAGCAGAGTCGGGACAAAGTTTGTGCATGCTCCTTGCCACCAAGGTGATGTCTCTGGGAGTTGTGGGAAACAGCTGGGACTTCTAGAGGATGGAAGGTTGTGTTTCTCCCTCATGGGTTGGATGACCCCAGTACTTGCTCTTGAGGAGGCGATCATAGTGCTCTCTAAGACATTAACAACTGTCTACATTGCCCTGATGAGACCATACCTGGAATACTGTGTCCAGTTTTGGGCTCCCCAATTCAAGACAGAAAGTGATCTACTGGAGGTAGTCCAGTGGAGAGCTATAAAGATCATTGCAGGACTTGAACATCTCTGTTGTGAATGAAGACAGAGAACTGGGGCTGTTTAGTCTTGAGAAGAGGAGGCTGAGAGAGGATCTTAATCATCATCTACAAATATCTGAGGAGTAGGTGTCAAGATGAAGGTACCAGACTGTTTTCAGCGATGCCCAGTAACAGGACAAGGAACAACAGGTACAAGCTAGAACACAGACGGTTCCACATCAACACAAAGTAAGACTGAGGATGACAGAGAACAGAAACAGGCTGCCCAGAAAGATTTGGAGTCTCCTTCTCTGGGGACTTTCAAAACCTACCTGGATGCATTCCTGTGTGGCCTGCCGTAGGCGATCCTGCTTTGGCAGGAGGGATTGGACTCAATGAGATCTGGAGGTCCCTTCCAACTCCTACCATTCTGTGATCTGTAAGCAAGTTAGCCATCCGTGCTATGTAGTGCAGGGTAGTGATTGCTTGTAGACCTTCTAATTGCTTTTGCAAATGGCAAAGAGGGACACACACACACAGAATCCCCTTATATGCTGCCTGTCAGGTTTGCATATTTGCCTGTACACCTAATGGCCTAGGCTGATCTCTCCCAGCAAAGCTGGAATTAATGAACAAACATTACTATGTTTAGTGGAGGTAAGTCCATGTCAAACAAATATATGTAAAATCAAGTTTCAAGTAGCATTTTCGGACAGTAGAAATATTTCAGACCCACCCCAATTCTGTAAACCCTGTGCAGATGAAACTCTGGGATCAGGATTTTTTTTTACTCATAACATCATTGCTAACAATTTTGTATGTCTGAGACATAAAGAACAGGCTCTGACTGTAATAGATACAAAAATAACAGAGTTATTTTTTATCCTACCTAGTATTAATTTCATTTAACTGATAAAGACAATTGGTGACCTTTAACCTGAGCATCTGTTGTCAACAGTTATCTGAACCTTAGAATAAAAACAGGAAAAAAAAAAAAAGGAAACAAACCAAGCAAAACCCCAAACTTGGCTGATACATCAGATGGGTTTCATTACATATTGCACATTTGCCAAGGGGAGAGGGGAGTGGCTGCAGGACTTAGCATTTTTACACACTTGGAACAACGTTTAAGGAAAAAAAAAAAGATTGAGAGGCATAGGCTGGGGACTGGGCTACAGCTGTCTGTTGGAGTTAGCAGAATATGTGTGTGTGCACATCATCTGTGAGCTATTAAGCTCTCCCTGCTTTCACCATCTAATATCCTTGTTCAGGAATGTACATACTTCAAAATAAATTAGACGGGGATATGGTATCTTGTATCTGTCTTAACTCATCTGGCTCTGCAGAAGGAAATTTCCCGCTCCTGGGGTGCAGATCTTCCTGGTTGCCCAGAAGCAGTGACAATATTTGAAGCCACTATGAACTGCATTTGGAAGGAGATATCAAGCAGTGAGCACTCGTGCAATTGGTGTGTGGCTCCTGAGGGTCGCTCAATGACTCTCTAGGGTTTTCAGGACCTAGGCTGATCTGGCTTGTTTGCTTAGAAGTTGTCACTGACTTTGAGATATTTACTTACTGTTCCAGTTGTGCAATATATTAAAACAACAATAACAAAAAGCCCCTAAACCTAAAAACCCCCAACCACACGACAAGGCAGTGAAGACTGCATTTCCAAGGGCACTAAGGGCACGGGGGCAGTGACATGTCTGAGGCACCCTGAGGCTGCCCCAGTGGAGGACTGCGTCCTGCCTGGGGGAAGCCAGCAAAGCCCTGCAACCTTGCCCTAGCCCTGGTTAAGGGCACCTCAGGTGCCGCTGTAACCCTCTCCCAATTAACACTGATGAGAGATTTCTCAAAATGTCTATTGGCCTGGAATTGTGTTGCTCATACTTATTACATACATATTAAATGAATTACAGCACATTAGTCCACGCTCCCTGGTGACTTCAGCCCTGTTAAAAAGCAGCTGTGGTAGTTATTAGAGTTGCCTTTAGCTACTGCTTTGTGGATTCAGTGTTTCTTGCATGTAAATAATCTGATCAGAGGAGGATTGCTCTTGACAAACAGGTACTTATTACTAGTCAAAGGGGTGGGTATCATGCTGCACCGTGGACCAACAAATATGTCTCAGATGGTCCCTGGCAAGCTTTTCTGGAGGGGCACTCTAAGCAGAAGCAGCTGTTGTGGGCTTTCTCCCAGGCACAGTGAAAGCCTGGGGCACTGAAGAAGGTTGTGACACAGAGGGACCACTGACAGCTTCATTAATACAAGTGGAAATATGACTTCTTGGTCTCTGCCTGAGCAGTTTTTGTAAGTCAGTGCATTTCCCCTTGGAGGCTTCCTCCCTGCAGGAGAGGCAGCTGTGAAGAATGAGCACAAGGAAAAATGCCATTTCAGGGCAGCATCTGCCATGGCTTCCTATTGTGTATCCTTTGAGGGCTGCAAATATCTTCTGGGGTCTTGAGCTGCACTGCTGAGTGTGCAGAAACACGAAGTTTCCACTGGTTCCACAGGACAAGCCATGAGCATAATGCCATGAGTTTTGAGTTTGGTTGTCATCTGCTTTTCTGAAAGACCATTTCTTGTAAAGTTAGATTCACTCTAGGATGAAGGAAAACATGGAATGCTTTGGCTGCTGGAGCCACCTTTCTTCCCTGGGACCATTTCACCTTGAGCAAGTTGCTCTGCAATAGTAAGGTCAGTATTAAGCGACTGCTACCATTTAACCTTTCAGGTTGAAATGGCAGTATGTCTCATAGCACATATCCAGATTGTTGTTATTTAGTAATTTTTATCATGCAGGTAGTTGTGTTTTGGTTTTTTTTCCTTGTAATTTCAGCCTAAGAAAAAAGACACCCTGATGTGAACATCTACAGAGATTTCCCAAAAAGCAACCTAAAAAGGTAGGTTAATGGAGCATTTTGCTCCATCTGTTCACCCAAAACCCAGAAGTCATGTGTTTTCACTTTAAAATATTTTATTGAAAATGCATATGTGAAACATTTTACAGTCAAACAATGCAGCTAAGCATTGCCTTCTGATGGCTTGGCGAACCTCAGATGCTTATCATTTTGGTTTTCAGTACATATAAATAAGAGTTGTTGTCAGTGATATAAATTTAGAGCACCACTGAACTGAAACTGGTAGGTTAAAATATTTCTCCTGAAGAGCTGTATAATATAGTAATTACAAGTAGAAATGGGACTCTGGTCATAGAAGGGCTCTTAAAGTCTACATTTGGGCCCTGCGTGGGGTTCCTGGTGTAGAACCCGGAAAGCTTTAGTTCTGGGAACCAGGCTCCTGCTTCATATTTTGATTAACTAGAGAAAACATGCAGCCATGGCATGGCTGCCATTCAGCCCTCCAGATGGGTGTACCTCATATCCACTTTGAGCTTCATCTCGGTACCTCATCTCTCCACCGCTGCATTCTCACGTGCTCCCCAGGTCCCCCATCCGTTCAGGTTTCCTCCCCAAAACTCCTCTTCCCAGCTCTGCTCCTGAACCAGGTTCATCTCAAGAAAATGCCCTGCAGCTTGAGGAGAACTTTGCGGTGAGTGAATGGCTCCAGTGCTGCATTTCGTCTGAGAACTGGGCAGTCATATTTCTAAGTGAATGCTTAATTTAATTTGGGTGGATGTTTGTCCTCACAACAGCTCATTTCTCCAAAGAATAAGCTCCCCATTCTCCCCTATCTGAAGGAGCACTGCTCAGATGCCTGGGCCGAGGAGCGGACACAGGAGCATTATTCAACAGATAACACTGGGCTGATCCCAAATTCCCAAAAGAGGCAAATGCTGAAACAGGGCTGAGACAAGGTCAGATTCCAGTTTCCTCTGGTGTTTGTATAAAGAGTATATCAGGTTTCTTTCTGTCAGCTAAGATTTGTCTATGAGCACAGCTTTCTGTCAGCAAAGATTCGTCTATGAGTAGGACACCAGAATAATTCATAAAATGACAATGTTTCCCCAAATCTTCATTCAGATTGATTCTTTGATGGATGAGTTTTGTTTGTTTGCTTTGGTTGATGGTTTTATTTGTTTGTTTGGGTTTTTTTCCATTTTGTTCCTCATCTCACTTTATTTCCTATTAAACAAAGTCATGGTGTGACATAAGCATAATAAACATTGAACCTTAAAACCTTAAAAACAGCGCTGTTCCAGCTGATAGAATATAAGTCATAGCTTGTGCAAGTGAGATTTCAATTCATACTTTAAGAGGTTTTCTCTATGAAGAGTTTATAAGGTTTAAGTTGGAAAACTGTCTTACAAGCAAACTGTGAAATATAAGCTGCATACATATGCACTTGCATTCACTTCATATGTATTCAGTGATACAAGGGTGACAGAAAGACAGACGTTTGTGCCCAGACACAATGGGATTGCATACAGCACTGCAAGCCTGCTGGGAGGAGGGCTGGGAAGGGCATCTGGAGGCCCATTGCCCATCCAGTGCAGGGTCACCTATAACTAATATCTCTGTGATGGTTTGGGAGTTCCCCACCCCCCACACACTTGTAAAATGACCCAGACTAGATCTCAGCCGGCTG
>VWYK01030332.1:13984-31311 GCA_013399775.1 Semnornis frantzii | reverse complement strand
TCCCCAGCCTGTAACACTGCTTGTGCTTGTCGTGGCCAAAGTGTATAATTCTGCACTTAGCCTTATTAAATCTCATCCCATTGCCCTCTGCCCACATACCCAGTTTGTCCAGGTCCCTCTGCAGAGCCCTCCTACCCTCCAACAGATCAATACCTGCTCCACACTTCTGATGTAGCCTGGGACACAGCTGCTCTGTGCTGCAAGCACAAATTTATCCATTAAGGACAGGAGAATTAGCCTAAAAATTGCACTACCTATCACAAACGAAACACTCTTATTAGTCTGCACGCCAAACTAAGTTTCTCTGGTAGATGCCTGGCTAGTGTTCAGTAGAGAACAATGTACTCTAAAAAAATAAAATCATAAATTCTATGTTTTATTACTACCCCAATTTTCAGATGCTTCAGAGACTTTTTACTGGATTTATGGATACGGAGAGTTATCTGTTAGTTATCACATTTCCAGAGTCATTAATATGGATGCAGTGTAACATATAAAATACATCCTGATTTACTACTTAGAGAAAACCATAAAGAAGGAATTCTGCTTTGGACTCAGGGAGCAGTGCATATATTTGTTAGAAGCATTACACTTACTACTACTTACCTGTTGAAAGTACACTAGAGACATTACAAGTACGTAGAGAAATCCATCAAAAGCCTTTCTAAGCCTTCCACAAGCCAATTAGTTCTCAAATCTATGCCACCACAGAAAAAGTGTCACAGGTTCTTTCCACCACACCCCCACACTCCAACTTATTTTAACTTCTGAGTAACATCATCTAGCAAGATTCGAGGGCTTTTAAAATCAATAGTTTGTGATTACAACAAAGCTGTTGAAGTTTAATGAAACTGGCTCAGAAGAGATAAGCTTCTTGGTATCATAGACTCATAAAATGGTAAGGGTTGAGAGGAACTTACAATGATTATCAAGTCTGACCACTCTGCCAAGGTAGGATCACCTAGGGCAGGTCACAGGTTCATGTCCAAGGAGGTTTTGAAAGTCTCCAAAGAAGGAGACCACACAGTCTATCTGGGAAGCCTGTTTCACTACTCTGTCACCCTCACTGTGAAGAAGCCTCTCCACATGTTTAGGCCAAACTTCCTGTGTTTCAGCTTGTACGCAGTGTTCCTTGTCCTATCACTGAGCACCACTAAAAAGACACCATCACCATCGTCCTGACAGCCAGCCTTCAGATACTCAAATACTGCTGAGATGCCCTCTTGCTTGTCTCTTCCAGACTAAACAGCCTCAGGTCTTTCAGCCTTTCTTCACAAGACAGATGTTCCAGTACTCTTATCATCCTCCAAATTTTTCCCTCAAGAGAACCAAAGCAATCTTCTCCCTCTTCATCCTGTTCAGCTGTACCTCAAGAGATGATTCTGCTACTGGATGCAGAAGCCCACACTTGGAAGGACTCCATGACACAACCCATAAAGACTCAGGAGATGGCAACAACCCAAAAGATACATGCTTATCTCAAAGTGCTGGTTTGTGCAAAACAGACATCCTGAATTTTCCTTTCTTACAGTTGGGAGGATAGCTGTGTGTTGTACAACTCTGTTTTAAATCCCAAACACAGACATTGAAATGTATTTCATGGTGAAGAAAGAAAACTTATTTATGATCAGTTGAAGTGGAATCATAAAATGGTTTGGGTTGGAAAGGACCTTGAAGATCATCTAGTTACAAGCCCCTTGCCATGGGAGGGACACGTCCCAGTAGATCAGGTTACTCAAAGCTCCATCCAGCCTGGCCTTGAACACTTCCAGGGCAGTATCAGTTATGCCCTAAACACTGGTATATCACAACTTCAATCACCTGCAGAGATTAGTTATATAGCACTACTTCAGACAATTTCAGAACCACTTCAAAAACAGAAAACTTACACTGAGAAAACATGGAAAAAATAAAAATATTTGAAGAAGAAAAAAACCTAAAAATCACTGCATACAAACCAGTTTGGGTCACATGCATGAACACCATGAAGCAATAACAATTAGCAAAAAGAGAAAATTGACACCATCTACTTGCTAAAAGTGAGATGCACTTAAAAACACAACCAGTAAAGAATCACTGAATCACAAAATCATTGGCAAAGACCTTCAAAATCACTGAGTCCAACCATGAACCCAACACTGTCAAGTCCATCACTAAACCATGTCCCTCGGCACCACAACTACATGTATTTCTAACGTTTTCAGGAATGGTGACTGCACCATTGCTCTAGGTAGTCTGTTCCACATCTTGCCAACACTTTCAGGGCAGAAATTGTTCTTAATATTCAAATTAAACCTCCCCTGGTTCAACTTGAGGCCATTTCCCCATCCCGTGACTTCCTGCTTGGGAGAACAAACCACCACCTTGCTCCAGCCTCCCTTCAGGGAGGTGTGTAGAGAGAGATTGCCTCCCCTGAGCCTTCTTTTCTCCAGGCTAAACAGTTCCACTATGTGATAGATTTTTCCAAATACTTCAATACCAAAGTAGCAGGAACTCTCCTGCAAATGCTCTTACTGAAATAATGCAAAGAACTTAGCTGAAACATACAAGAAACGCTCCCTGGCATTCCAAGCTAACAAAGACACATCCATAACTTCCAAGAAATGTTTGCTCGCTCTTGAAGCCAACAGACATGCCCATAATTTCCAGTTCACCACTCTTTCTTCCCTTCAAAGAGAAACAGGTTACACCGCCTACTCAAGGGCTCCATCTTAAAACACAACATCAAAAAAGCCATTTGACAAGGGATCATGATCTCAGAAAGAGCAGCTAAGAAAACTCAAGTGAGCAAGCAAATCTGTAGTGCCATATGGAACACAAGAGGAGGACAGGAGCACATGCACATTTGTCCCACTCAACTACCAAGGAGGACAGAGGAATTAGTCAAAATGCATCCTGCAAAATCCCCAAACAAGACAATCTACCCAAATGATGCATTTTACTGTGCAGTTTTAACACTCCTGCTTGCTTTCAGATGGAAGTGGCAAAAGGCTAACAGCTACCACATGGAAATGCAGAAGACTTTTCCTCAGACTACCAGCATGGGCACCTCACACCCTTCTTCCCAATCCCAAATACCAAGAGCTGCACATTTTACAGAGGATGAGGAGCACCTTGCTGAGATGAGGACCTTGCTCTTCATTCCACTGACAGTGCAACTTCCTCCAATACACACCAATCTGTAGCATTTCAAAGTCCAGGTTTCATGGCAGCTAAATAAATGTTTGCTGATGTTTTTACATTAATACTCCACTTCCAAACATTCTTAGTTGTGGTAAATCATGTTTTCAACCAAACAATAAGAAAAACAAATAAAAATCACAGAATTTTAAGAGGTTGGAAGGGATCTTGAAAGACCATCTAGTTCAACCCTCATGCCAGAGAAGATCACCTAGGTCACACAGGTACCTGTCCAGACAGGTTTTAAATGTCTCCAATGAAGACTCCACAGCCCCTCTGGGCATCTAGTTCTTAATCTGTACTCTATGCAACATGCTTAAGTATCATGAAAAGTAGACTTGGAAAGGACGAACTGAAGTACAGTGGTGAGAAAATAAGCCTGAAATTAAGATATCAGGATTACAGCCTCTACTCTACCACAGACCTGTGACATCACGCTTGCAGCACCCCCACAACGCAGTTTGCATTTTGACACTAGAGCATGAGCTACACACAGTTTGCAGCAACTACAGACTCATCATGTAAATAACAGCACTTCAGCGGAACCGGGTGAGCAGGTAGATGTGTGTCCCTGTGGCCCGGTTTATCTTTCTCACCCAGGGAACACACAGCACTGGTGCCACAAATGAGCTCTGATTCCGTGCAAGTACTGCTGTAATTCAACGCTGCTAGCAGATGTGAGATAAAGTCTTGTTCATCTTCATTAATGACCTGGATGAAGGGGTAGAGTGGACTCTCAGTGAGTTTGTTGATGATACCAAACTGAGGAAGAATGGCTAGCACACCAGCAGTCCATGCAGCCATTCAGTGACTCCTGGACAGGTTGGAGAGTTGGGTAGAGGGGAACCTCGAGTTCAACAAGGGCAGCTGTAGGGTCTTGGAGAGCAATAACCCCTCACAACAGTACAGGTGAGGGACTGACCTGCTGGAAAGCAGCTCTGTGAAGAAGGACCTTGGAGTGCTGGGTGGACAGCAAGTTAACCATGAGCCAGAAAAGTGCCCTCATGACCAAGAAAGCCAGTGGGGTGCATTAATAGGATGTGGTCAGCAGGTCGAAGGAGGTTCTTTTCCCACTCTACTCTGTCCTAGTGAGGCCACATGTGGAGTACTGGGTCCACTTCTGGGCTTCCCAGCTCAAGAGAGACAGGGAACTTTTGGGTAGAGTCCAATAGAGTGCTGCAAAGACAGTGAGGGTACTGAAGCATCTTTCTTATGAGGGAAAGTTGAAAGACCTGGGGCTGTTTAACCTGGAGAAGGGCAGCCTTCTTAATGCATATATATCTATCATATGCATATATGCAGGAATCTTCTCAATGCATATATATCTATCAAGGGTGGAGGTCACAAGAATGAGGCTGGGCACTTTTCAGTGGTGCCCAGTGCCAGAGCTGGATCACAGGAGTTTCCATCTTAACATGAGGATAAAATTATTTATTGTGAGGATGTTGGAGTCCTGAAGCAAGCTGTGCTGAGAGGTTGTAGAGTCTCATTCTCCAGAGTAAGTACAAACTTGCCTGGACACAATCCTGAGCAACCTACTCTGGTTATCCCTGCTTTAGCAGAGGGGTTGAACTAGATGATCTTCAGAGGTTTCTTCCCACCCACACCATTCTGTGATTCTGTACAACACTTCAGAGAATGTACGAAGATGCACTAGCACACCAAGGTAAGTATCCAGTCAGCACAACAGCATTAGGCACACAGTACTTGAGACAGGGAAGTCTGGGCTCATGCTGCAGTAGTCCACGAATAGAAAACACGTGCAAAAACACATCTGACAGTAAATATTCTTCCTTTAAGAGCTCCCAAAGAATAATCTGCTTGCTTTGTAACCAACTGCTTATTTTTGCTAGAATAATGTACTTCAGCACAGTTATACTAGCCACAAAGGTATATCCTTCTTAGGAACTGACATGTTTGGGTTTGAAGCTGAATGGTATTGCTTGTCTCAGTAGTTCAAGAAAACCCTGATTCTCCTCAACCTGCCTTACAGATTACAGGAGAAGCATGGATTGCTGCAGACAATGTAGAAACAACCAAACCAGCCTGTGTCACAGACCAGAAAGGTTTAGTTCCAATTAAACAAAATTCAGTTTCGGAACTCTGTTTGCCAAAGTCGTTGAAGTGCTCGCTTGAATCCATCTGCAATGCTAGCAGTTTATTACAACAGCTTCAAGATCCCTTCCCCAAGGCTGCATCACTAATGTCAGAGAAGATCACACATTCCTAATGCTTCAGAAAGTTCCTGCCCAGTTTAGGTTTCCTAATAAAACTTTGAGAACCAGCTGTACTTTCTAAGTACATAGAAATTGTACTGCCTGCTTGGTTTTGCCCTTGCAATTCAGTGTAACTTGTTCTCTTACAGGAAAAATATTTATTGCTGAAAACACTTGACATTTGCACAGGGAAAACATACACGTTTATGAAGCCTGAGAGAGAGGTCACAACCACATCGAAAGCAGGACACAACTAGAGGAGCTGGAAATCAGAAGTCTGAGAGACACCACGAGCTTATTCCTACTGAAAGGACGACCATGCCTAACTATGAGCATCTATTTTTAGTTGTGACTTAGCTCTTTGGTTAGATATAACAGATATTTGCTGCCACCTTGAGCAGAATCAAGGTGCTTCAGTGGAGGGCAAAAAGCAGCCCACCTAGCTGAACACCACACACCTTCTTAAATAGTCTCAGCTCCCAAGACCTCATTGTTTCAAACCCACACAACAGCTGGAAAATACTGTCAACCCATATTAATAAGAAGGGTAACAGGAACACAGAGGTCTCAAAGCTCCATACCATCTAACCTCACTTCAGCAGCCTCAGGAGCTGCTAATTAAATTTTTTTCAACACCTCAAGAGTTCTGTGACAAATGAGCTTAACACAGCAGAAGCCTAGAACCCAACAAGGTAAAAAGAATACAAAAGAACCACTCTGCTGCTGTATAAAACCTTACTGTGTCCATAAGGTCAACTAAAACAACGGAGGGGGTGAAGCAGCTTCTCTGCAGAGGTGCTAAGGCCAAGGCTCTTCAGCTGGGAAAAGAAGAGGCTGAGAAAGGATAGGACTGAGGTCTGCAGAAGTCAGAAATGGAATGAATAATGTACATCAGGGTTTTATCACATCATTCAGTACTGGAACTAGTGGCACTTGCTGAAACCAACAGGAGATCAGTTTAGAAAAGGATAAAGCTCATTTACACTTCAGGTAGTGAATTCCCCAACCTTTTCTGTAACATTTGAGGTTCACAGCATCAGCAGATTCAGAACAACTTAAACGTATTCACAGACAACAGAGCAAAACCAACACTGAAATAAACTACTGGGAATGTGTCCTCCAACATCCCATCTCAACCACTGCAGACACTATGGAAATACAGGTAATGGACCAATACAGCAAGTAGGCAGGCCAGCATCCTCTCTCCAGAATTCTGTATTGTCACTGTTACAGACAAACTACCAGGCTGGATCATTAACCATAGAATCATTGAATGGGTTGAAAGAAACCTTAAAGATCATCTAGTTCCAACCCCTCTGCCATGGGTGAGGACATCCTGTACTGTCCCATCTAGACATGAACTTGTTTCCAGTGTTTCACCATCCACACAACGAAGAGTTTTCTAGTGAAAAGTGTGTCCCAGTCTTTTTCATGAATCCCTTACAGTACTGAAATGCTGCTGTAAGGTCCACTCAGAGCCTTCAGGATGAGCAACCTCAACTTTCTCAGCCTTTCCTCACTGATGACCTTCATGCCTCTCCTATGGACTTCTTCCAACTGGTTCATGTCCTACTTATACCTCAACAGTGCATTTCTTTGGGCTTATCTCCTACAAGACTCCAGTAATGTAGGCCACCTAAAGCTGAATGCTGCTTTAGAGCTGGTCAAGGTGATGTTACCTGATTCCTGTACATGCTCAAACAAGCTCACGCACTAAGTGCCAACATGGGGCCTTTCCAGGCCATCACCACAATATTTCAGCATCCAAACCTCCCAAGACAAGACAACCATGATCCATTCTTGCAGAGTCCCAAGTGAAACACCCACATTGAGGACAAGACTGGATTAAAATCTCATTACGCATTCTTCCAGCCTGTAATCGTAACCTACAAGACTTGAATACAAGTTTCAGGCTCTGCAGTGGGCTGTGTTGGGTGCACCAGCTGGGAAATCTTCCCAGAAATATCACCTGTATGAAGAACCTCTCACTTATTCTGATTACCTGTTTGGGGCAAATATAGTGGAAACAATAAAAACATAACACTCATATTCTGACCAGAAAACTTACTTGATTTACAACCCTTTCAGAAGTTCTACCTCAAAGTATTAAAGGAACCACTCAATATGCCAGCAATAATGAATTATTTCTTCATGTGTACAAATATTTAAGCCTGACTTTTTTCCCCCTCCACCCACATAAGCCTGCCCTACACACCTGTAGATTATTTCTTTACGGATAGCATAAAAATTTAAATTACAATCCGAGACTCAAATGCAGAAAAGCAACATTAGAGACTGCTTTTTCATTTCTTCTCAGTGAAAGACCAGCAAGTTTCAAAGTTTTGGGTTAAGGACTTGGTCATTCCCAATCGTTATGGAAATCTAGAGAGCAGAAAAGTAGTACATGTGTGATCCAACCACAATGACTACATCAAATCCTAACATAGTAAGGTTTGGAAGGGGCTTATGTCAATCATCCAGTCCTATCTCCCTGCTAAAACAGGGTCACCCAGAGCAGGTTGCCCAGGATCACAAGGGCCAGGCAAATTCAGAATCTCTTCAGAGGAGGAGACTTTACAACCTCTTTGGGCAGCCTGCTCCAGTGCTCCAGCACATTTGCTCAAGTTCAGATGGAACCTCCTGAGTTCCAGTTTGTGCCCACTGCCCCTTGTCCTTTGCTGGACTCTATGCAGAAATTCCCCACCTCCCTGGAAATGGAGAACCCAGACCTAGGCACAATACTCCAGATGCGGTCTCACTAGGGTAGAGGGGGAGGACAACCTCCCTCAACCTGGTGGCCACACTCTTCTTCATGCACTCCAGGAGACCATGGGCCTTCTTTGCCTCAAGGGCACATTGGTGGGTCATGGTGAAACTGCTGACACTAGCACTCAGGTCCTTCTCCACAGAGATGTTTTCCAGCAGGTCAACTGCTTAACTGTACTGATGCAGGGGTTTATCCCTACCCAGGTGCAGGACCCTGCAGTTGCCCTCGTTGAACTTGATGAGATTCCCTTCTGCCCAATTCTCCAGCCTGTCTAGGTCTCACTGAACGGCAGCACAGCCTGATGGGTTGTAAGCCACTCCTCCTAGTTTGTTATCAAACTCACTAACATGCCACTCTGTCCCTTTACCCAGCTCACTGGTCAAGATGTTAAGACTGGATCCAGTGCTGACCCCTGGGCAACACAAGCTTCAGGACTCATGTAGTGAAGAACCAAAGAGCAGCCAGATAAAAGTACATCTTTAACAGATGCAATCAGCAATACATAAATTGTTCCAACCCAAAATGTCAGAAATAACTGTGCTATATAAGAATGCAAGATGAATATGTATAAGTGCTTATGGCCACCACTAAGACCCTTGTGCTCATGTCCTCCTGTTACCATGAGTCCAGATGAGTCCTGACTTCACCTGCTTAAATCAAATCACCATCTTCTCTCTACTCCACTAATTTATTACCATATATTTTCCTACTTCAAAACCACAATGTTAAATCCTTGAAGCCTAACAGCATCTGTAAGGACAAAAAAGGAGTGATGTCACTTGGAATCTAAAACGTTACCTTGAACAACTGAATTTCCTACCTAAGCCCCTTGATACAGGAGCTGTTTCTTTCTTGCTCTGCACCAAAAATCAGCTAAGCAAGGAATACTTAATATTCTTGAGATTAGATACATTCCTGCTAACGCTGCAGAAAAGTAAGCCAAGGGCATCTTTGCTTGGTTCAGAGCTATTAAAATGTGTGGCGAGGAAGCAGAAAAGTCAACACGCTGTTTGCCAACTAGAAAGGATCAAAACTGTTTGGGAAGGGAACTTCGCTGAAGAATTTTGAAGGGAGAATTACAAAACAGGAGAGGATTATGAAAGAGTGATAAATACACATTAGTTTTGTAGAACTCCCTGTAAACCGAAAGCATTCAAAACATATGACACAAAGAAGGAATATCAATTTAGATCCTGAGTATATGCAGGTTATGAACTCAGTGGGGACCTCCAGTAGGTTCCCTCAGCAGGTTTTGTTTTGATTTTGATTTCTCTAAATAAGAATCCACCTCCCCTGTAAGACACCTGTCATTTTTGCTTGGCAGCTGGATGGTTGCATCTGCCTGTCTCATTAGCAAGCGCTCAATAGGATTAGAATAATTCCGAGTAGATGTTAAGAGACATTTTTATGCTACAGTAAAACTAATTCATTGAGTCAAATCTCATTGACTTTTGAGTTTACATAGTTAAAAATACACATTACACAAACGCAAAGCGCTTCATTCACTGGAGTCACTGCCACGTGGAAGATGGAATGAAGCAGAAGATGATCAGACACAACCCTTAAATCATTTTATCGTGTACAGCCCTGTGTCTAGGAGTTAGATGGCAAACAAGTGGAAGAGGCTCTCTAGGAGCCCCTGTGTCTTCCCAAAGAGAACAGAAAGGGAGTAAGGGAGAGAGACCGATGCATTGGGAAAGGAACTAAACCAGCTTTAGTGAAAATAACAACAATATATGAAGCAGGTACAAATAGATACAAACCAATATTGAACCCAACCTTCTGATGGCAATGACATCACCACTGATCCTGGGGACAGGCATCAGGGAAGTCCCAGACTGCACACAGCAGTGGATGGGAAACCTGATTCAGCATTTGGATTCCAGAACTGCATTAAGGAACTTATCACTATCAAAGGGAGAATGGAGGGAGTCCTCAGAGAGCAGCCATTGCAGAAGAGGTTTGACCTCAGCTTTATACTCAAGGTGACATCCATGGGATGGGATCACTTGTTATTCAGCTTAGGGTCACCTATCTTAGACACTCCTCCCAGCAGGTGCCATCTCTGACTTAACGCATGCCAACATGGGAGCCAAGATGTAGCAGTGCCCTTGGTGTGCACAGGAGCTGGTCTTAAGCAAGAGCCTTTCTGCAGCACAGCCCTTGGCAGTTGCCCCATCACTGTGATTGCTAGGAGCAGTCACTGTCTGTGCAAACTCACCCTGAACTTCAAGTGCAGCTCCTGAGAAGAGTCTAAGCTGAGAACTCATATCATCAACCAGATTTAGTTCTGTTCTGGCTCAAACCAGGACAACAACACATTTCATACACAAAAAAACCCAACAGAACACACCAGGAAAAAAAAAAAACAACCACAAAAAAACACACCACACCAAAAAACCCCCAAACCTTTCCCTGAGATCACTGAATCACAGCATAATCAGATTAATAAAAATAGTCCACTTGGACTACTCATTTGATCTGTAGATCACAGCACTTTTCTAGCACCCAGCTCAAGCAACCAGCGCCTGGAGTTCAACAGCAGTCCCGAAGCACTCTGATTCTGCAAGACAGCTAAAATCCCTTGATACACAGTTCACAAACGCAGGAATATCTAGTTTCCAAAGGTAAATTCTTAAGAAATGTATTCACAATGATAAAATGCAGTTGTTCTCTACCACTGCTGCAACAAGCTTTAACTTTCTGGAAAGCTGAACAAATTTTCCAGTTCCAGAAGAATCCTCCTTCCTCTGCAGCACATATTAAAGGAGCAAGGCATCTGAGACGCATTGGCCCAACTAGGACCAAAACCATGTTTGAATCTACTCTTACCTGTTGCTTTGAAGCAGCCGTTATCACAGAACCACAATGGTTGGAAAAGGCCTTCAAGATGATCAAGTCCAAACATCTAACTCTACAAGGGCAACTACTATATCATATCCAGCTCGGACTGTAGCCATCAAAAACTAGAGCAATTCACAACGCCGCGAGGAAAAATTCCCGACTTACGGATGATCACCTATAAATGCCTGACAAAGGATTTAGAAGCAGCTGGAAAAAACAGTCAAGTAACCAAAACTTGCTTTTCTCCACAGGCCTCAGTCTCACCATTTTCCTCCAAGCGGTAAAGTGAAATGCTCCTCTCAGTAAAACACAAAGAAGCTTCGAGAAATGCACATGATGTCTGAAGATGAGCCCACATGTACCCACATGGCCAAGAAGGCCAACAGCATCCCAGCTTGGATGAGCAATAGTGTGGCCAGCAGGACTATGGCAGGGATTGTCCTCCTGTACTTTGACAATGGTGAGGCCACACTGGTTTCAGTTTTGGGGCCTTTACTCCAAGGACATCGAGGTACTGGAGCCTGTCCAGAGAAGGGTGACAAAGCTGATGAAGGGTTTGGAGAACAGGTCTTGTGAGGAGAAGCTGAAGGAACTAAGAATGTCTAGCTTGGAGAAGAGCTTGAGGGGAGACCTTCTTGTTCTCTACAAGTACCTGAAAGAAGGCTGGAGACAGGTGGGGGAGCAGTTGCTTCTCCTAGGTAACACGTGACAGGATTAGAGAAAACAGCCTCAAGTTGCACCAAGGCATGTTTAGGCAAGACACAAGCAACAAATTGTTCTCTGAAAGGGACACAGGCTGGCACAGGCTGCCTAGGGCACTAGTGGAGTCCCCATTCCTGGAGAGTTTTAAAAGCCACGTAAGCATGGTTGTGCCAAGGGACATGGTTTATAGGCAACCTGGTAGTGCTGGGTTAAAGGTTAGTCTTGATCTTGATGCAACACATTAAGCTGGGATAGAAGAAACTCTAAGAATCAATCTGTTACCAGGAAAAACTAACACCAGCAGACTCCCCACAGGATATAACAATTTCCCCTCACACTATGGATGTAACTTTGGCTATTTCTTGTGTTTTGACAAATTAATGTTTTTCATAAACCCACCCAAGACATGGAGGTGCCTGAACTGCAGAATTACTACACGATCTCATCTTCTCTGTAAATTTACTCCTACAGTGTGACGCATTCATCTGAGCAACAAGTATAAAAACACAAACACTCCAGCATTCTAACAATACCAGAAAAAAACAGGTAGATGTGAAAGGATGGAAAACAAGCCATAATTTCTTCATGAGTTAATATATTTCTTTCACTGTCATGAAGCAAAAGGACACAATGTTTCCTAAGCTTCTCAACAGCAGAAGAAAACAAGCAGCATTGTGCTACATATCATGCAGCACAAGAGATAACCACAAGAGTAGAGAAATGCTATACAGAGATGTCCAGTTGCAAAACTACAAAGCAATTCACCTTCCCTCCTAGTGCTTTTGAGCTTCAAACACGCTCCAGTCCCAGAAGGAGATTTAATATCATGGCTCCCAGCACCACAGAAAGCACATCACACAGTGATTAATCTTTATTCTGTGTAACACTCATGCTCCCACAAATGGGCATAGATTAAATGCACCAATAAACCACTCCAAAGTTGGCTGTGATGTCAATGAAATGCACAACAGGTTTCTTTGCCCAGTCCCTGTATCAACAACTTCAAAGCAAACTGAGAGCAGCCACGAGGACAGTTACAGAGAAATGTTTTTTTCCTGGGGCATCCTGTAACATTGCCACAGAATCCCAGCATGGTGGGGATTAGAAGGGACCTCTAGAGACCATCCAGTTCAACGCCCCTGCTAAAGCAAGGGCACCCACAGTAGGTTGTCCAGCATTACAACGTCCATGTGAGTTTGGAATCTCTCCAGAGAAGGAGACTCCGCAACCTCTCCAGGCAGCCTGCTCCAGGGCTCCACCCTCCTCACAGCAAGATATTCCTTATAATTAGGTGGAACTTCCTCTGTTTCAGTTTATGCCCATCTTCCCTTGCCCTGTCAGTGGGCACTACTGAAGAGAATGTGGTTCCATCCTCTTGACAATGAGCTTTCAGATGTAGATTAACACTGAGAAGATCCCCTCTCAGGCTGCTCTTCTCCAGGATAAGCAGCACCAAGTGTCTTAGCTCCAGTTCCCTCAGCATCTTTGTAGCCTCTGTTGACTCTCTCCAGTAGTCTCACGTCTCTTTTGAACTGGGGAGCCCCAAACCAGACATAATACTCCAGATGCTTCCTCACTAGGGCCAAGGGGGGACAGAACCTCCCTTGACTTGCTGGCCACACTTATTAATGTTCACTATTAGGAAAAGCTCTTGCGAAGCTAGCAACAGGTTGCTTTGACAGTGGAGATTGTTTTACCACATCCTGTCCTACTAGCCTAACTCAGTCTGAAGCATCAGAGAAGCAACTCTCTTTTCTCCTCTTTTCTTCTGCAAGGGACAACAACAGATAAAAAGTCAGAAATCAATACATGAATTTGAGCTCCAAATGTGCACAGTTCAAACCTGGTTTGTTCTGCAAACATGCTTAATGCCCTTGCACTACACAAGCAGAGCCTTCTGAATCTGAATTCAGGGTGTGATCCACATCACTCATGCTTCATCCAGTAGTACCTTGTTGCTGTTCTGCCTTTATTAGAGTGTTTTTTCTACCAAATTCTTCATTCATTTTCTCACTTGTGGCAAAAGGAAGTTAACAACAACCTTTAAAGCTATCTATTTACTGGTAGCAACCTCAAAATTACAGTTCCAGTAGGAATTAGATTTGAGACTCAAAAAATGTGTTTACATGGCGAACTCTCATATTTGTCCACACAGTTTATATCATCAAGGGCTTCAGTCTGCTTCCCAGAACAGATCAGCATTTTCTTTTGTCAGCTCCCTGTTATCTTCCCACCTGCCCAATAAAGCGCCAAGAAAATCAGATTAAGTGTCAATTTTAAGAGAAAACTGTTAACTTTAATGAACAATAAATGTCTCATTGCAACAAATGTGCTTTTTTCTGATGCCTCCAGCTAGGCTGGGTAGATAGCTACCTGCCTGTTCTACCTAGCTTCAGGACAGCCCTGTTAAGTAAGATTACTGCAACACTACAGATAGTAAATGGAGTCTTAATTACCCATTTCTTGACTGGAGGTTCGGTTTCACAGGGAGAACACTGCAGTAACAGTATGTGGGCATTATGCTTCTGTAGAGTTTTTTATTAAACAGAATTGATAGTACAGATACTGGATGGAAAGTGCAAATATGGGTTTAGAAAATTAATCCTAAATCAGTGCCTGCAGTATATTAGAAAAATCCGAAAGGAGCGGAGCGTGCGATTCCATGATGCTTTTGACCATTGCTGTTCCACCTTGGTGGGCATCTTCTCAATGCTGATTAATATCTAGAGGTCAATTGTCTATAGAGAATGGGGACAGACTCTTTTCAGAAGCGCCCAGCAACAGAACAAGGTGCAATGGGCACAAACTGGAAGGCAGAAGGTTCCACCTAAACATAAGCAAAAAACTCTTTCCTGGGAGGGTGCTGGAGTCCTGGAGCGGGCTGCCCAAAGAGGTTGTGGAGTCTCCTCTAAAGAGCTGCCAAGCCTGGCTGGACACAATCCTGGGCAATCTGCTGTAGGTGACCCCACTTCAGCAGGGGGCTTGGACTAATGATCCCCAGAGGTCCCTTCCAATTCCTACTATTCTGCGATTCTGTATCCCTGTAGAGTTCCTATCCCCCCACCCCACAATACCAGATATTCATGGTTGAAGGCAGAGTATTACATGATGCACAGGTGCAGCCTGGAAGTCCAGGAAGAATCTTCGTTTACTTCTACATCAGGTTTCTTTAAGCCTGCAATTCACCTGCCATCACTGAGCACCACTTATTCAAACGAAAACACTCATTAAAGACAGTGGGAAACACCAACAACCAAAAAAAAAAAAAGTAAGCAGATCAAATTTAAATGTTTCTCATCAGATCAGGAAAATCAACATTGTAGTGGAGTGCAATTGAACAAAGTGCTGAATCACTGGGGGAATCACACAAAGCTTCAATTTCAACAGCAATCCACAGTAAACTCTCTGCCACCTGTCTCTGCCATGTTCTGCAGCACATCACACACCTTGTTAAGCCTCCCAGTTCCTCTTGTAAAACATCTTTGAAGCTACAGTGATACAGACAGGTTGTGGTACCAACTGCTTGGCTGAAAGTCGGTCTTGGTGAAAGCTAAGACTGTGTTTGAAAGGGTGATCAAACCACAGGACTCACTTCTCCTGTTATCTTTTTCCCCTTGAAATCTCTAAAAATGCCTTCAACAGAACTCTGAACTGCACACTGCAGCGCTGGACAAAATCCAAATTTTAAGGGCTACTCTACAACCCATCATCCCTGAAGAAATGGATGTTTTTCAGTACTTCAGTTCGAATAGCAGTTACACAGAAATTCTTTACTGCCCTCCAACACAGAAGAGACACAGACCTGCTGCAGTAAGTCCAGAGGAGGGTCACAAAGACAATCAGAGGGATGGAGGACATGAAGACAGGTTGAAAGAATTGTGGCTGTTCAGCCTGGAGAAGTCAAGTCTCCGAAGAGACCTCATAGTGACATTTTAATATCTAAAGGGACCTACAGGAAGGCTGGGGAGGGACTGCTTAGAAGGGCTTGTGGTGACAGGACAAGGAGCAACCGTTTGAAACTGGAGCAGGGTAGATTTAGGTTGGACATTAGGAGGCAGTTCTTTCAATGAGAGTGGTGAAATACTAGAACAGGTTGCTCAAGAATGTGGTTGAGGACCCACCCCTGGAAACGTTCAAGATCAAACTTGATGTGGCCCTGGGCAGCCTGATCTAGCTGGAGGTCTCCCTGCTCACTGTAGGGTTGGATGACCTTTGACGGTGCCTTCCAGCTCACTGCCATCTCTGTGCCTGTGAAATCTGGAGGTACTACCTATCAGTACTACAAAAGCACTCCCAAATATGTTTTACAACCTTATCATATACATACTTGTTTCACTTCAGGCAGTAAGATGAATAATACAGCACTAAAACTACCAAAATTACCCTTCAGGATGGAAAATTTGAAGAAAGGGGGTTAGTTTATTTATTTATTCTCCATTTCACTCCACCAAACACAAACCAGAATAAAACAAGTCTCTGTAAGGTACAGGGAAAATAAAATCAAAGCGGGGCCTTAGCAAACACAGAGAATTTTTTTGTCCAGCAAAGGATTTGTGGAGTTAAATAGAGAAAGCAGTTGCTAGAAGCAACAAATAATCATTTAAGTAGAGCATTGTGGATGTCTGGAAAGACCCATCTCCTCCCTGCAGGAAACCACTACAATGTGCCAAGGAGACTTCAGCACTAAAAAGGAAAGAAAAAAGTGGAGGAAAAAGAAACCTATTAGAATCTTATCACTTTTTCTAAGGTATCTCTTGCTGATGACCATGGCCATGTCCCTACTATAGTGTTTACTTTCTTACTGTGGTTTAAACCCTTGTTATCGTGACTATGCCTAGATGTAGTGCGTGAACACATAAAGGGCAACCACAGAGCTACCCCATCAAGAGACACCACTCAGACAGACAGCATGGGCTCCTTGCGGGAGGAAACGGAACAGATGAGAAACAATAACAGGTGAATAAAAGATAAGAGGTCAGCATGCAAAGAGAACAAAATAACCAAGATGAGAGCATCTGTCCACATCTCAGCTGTCCAACAGAAGTAGCCATAACCAGTTAGTCAGACATCAAGTTCTAAATTGTCACAGCAGATGCAGCCATGACTTTGAAGTGAGAGCTGTTGGGAGGCTCAAGTGGTGAAGATGCTCTGCAAGAATAAATACTGTAGGATAAAACTCATTTAATTGTTACTATTTTTTTCCACAGAATGCCAGCCTTGGGGCAATTGGAAGGGACCTTCAGAGATTATCTAGTCCAACTCCCCTGCTAAAGCAGAGTCACCCATAGCAGACGAAAATTCTCTCCAGAGTAGGAGATGCCACAACATCTCTGGGTATCCTGCTCCAGTGCTCCATTACCCTGAAAGTAAAGAAGTTCTTTAAGTTCATGTGAAATCTCCTGTGTTACAGCTTCTTCCTGTTCTCTCTTGTCCTATCACTGGCCAAAAGAGACTATGTACTCTTGTTCTGTCACTGGTTGCCTGGGAGAAGAGATCAGACCCCATTTGGCTACAACCTCCTTTCAGGTAGTTGCAGAGAGCAATAAGGTCTCCCCTGTACCTCCTCCTGTCCAAGCTGAACACCCCCAGCTCCCTCAGCTGCTCCTCACAGGCCTGTC
>VWYK01030332.1:0-13880 GCA_013399775.1 Semnornis frantzii | reverse complement strand
GGCCTTGTTAAAACTCATGGCTTTGGACTGTGCCCATCCATCCAGTCTGTCCAGGTCTCTCTGCAGAGCCCTCCTACCCTCTAAAAGACTGACACTTGTTCCCAACTTGGTGTCATCTGCAAAGTTACAGATGAAGGACTCAATTTCCTCATCAAAGAAGATATCAAACAAGACTGGGCCCAGTACTGATCCCTCAGGCACACCACTAATGACAGCTGCCAACTGGATGTGGCTCCAGATATTTAGATGCATAGAGAAGATCACTCAGTCTTCTCTTGCCCAAACTAAAGAAACACAGGTTGATGCTTGAGGCCCCAGGCTGTCCTTGTGGCTTTCTGTTGCACTCTCTCCAGCTGTTTCTTGTCTTTACTGACCTGGGAAGCCAAGAACTGGACACAGTACAAGGACAAGTATATACATCAGGCCTTGGCCAGAAGAGTATGTTGCTACCTCCCCTAAAAGGTGTAGAGGGAAACAATCTTACACAATGACCTGATCCTGATCATCTCAAGGACCAGGCTTTGTAGTGGGAAAGTAAAGCAATACCCAAGACCAAACACGCTTTTTCAAAATGTTTCCCGAAGGGGTCTTACTTTTCTAGACGCCTCTGAGTTACACAGAATAAAATACAGAGGTAAGGAAATCCAACCAACGCAAGCCTGATTTTCAGAAAGGACCAGATTTGGTGGGAGATTTTTTTGTTCAGGTTGATTGGTTGCTTTGTTGTGTTTTGTGGGGTTGTGTTTGGCTGGGTTTTGTTGTGGTTTTGTTTGTTTGATTTTGGTGTGTTTGTTCATCTGTTCATGTTTGGGGTTTGTTTCCTTTCTTGCCCTAATCTTTATTTGTATGTGTGTTAAAAAATCTTGTATAGGAAAAATGCCTGTCTAGAGCAGTTCAGCAAACATTGATTCCCCCGACTTGCCATCACACCCTGTGAGACCTTACAAGCAGCTACATTTCAGCAGAGCACAATGAGACGGTTTTGTGAAGGCCCCTGGGACAAGAGTGACTGTACTTGAGCAAACTGCCTACACTGCTCTTCAAATTTCCAGAGGTTCATAAAGCTAAAAGGACTTATTTGATTTTTATAATTGAAAACTGATGTCTTCAAGACAAGTCCCAAACGGGGTGATCTACAGCTTCCAGCACTGTTTAACCTCAACGTATCTAATGTGATAATACAAATTTTGAAACCTCTGTGGAGTCTCACTGAAATCATTGTAAAGAGTTGGTTCCACAGGAAACAAAGCCAGGAGGAAAAAATAAGAAATACTTCACCCAGAAGGTATTTAAAAATCTAACTTGGGAGTAACATGTTAAATGTTTTCTCATTGCTTTCATAGGTTAGTTGATGGCTCCTATGAAATCCTGGATTTGAGCAAATCAAAATGTTCAAAAGGCAAACTACTCCCCCTTCATGGAGACAAAGTGCTAGAAAGAAGGTGGCGCAACATTGCAGCATGCAACTCAATAGGCATAGGAAAGAGAAGAATCACTGTAAACTATTAAATTTTAAAGGATCTTTCCTCAATAAATAAATAAATAAATCCTTAGCCCAACAAACGCCATCTTTACCAAGGAGAATACAAAGTACTCTGCCTCGGAAGGAGCAGATCCCCACTGTGTAAACAAAGAACTCCCTCCTTGACTAAGAAAATGCAGAATCCAGTCTCTTCAGGATGTTGTTAAACATACAAAGCAAACAGAGCCTTAAAAAAACATCTTCCTCCTCTCCTTAGATTTCATTAATCTTTCACATCCCTTACACAGTTGGTTAGAGTATTTCGACAGAAGTTGATGATCCTTTTATCATTGAGAACTCACAGATGCACGCATGATGGCTATGGTGAAGATGTTGAGCAGCCTACAGCCACCTAAACAAATATCCTCAGGAAATCCTTTCTTTATCTAAATTAACCAACCTTTAATCCAATTTCACCACACCAATAAAAACAATGCAAGTATGGTTGCTGAGCAGCTTATTTCTGAAACTGCTGCACTGCAGTCACTTCAGATGACAGCTTCAACAGAAGTCATCACCCTCCTTCAGACATCTCCAACAGCTGCACATTAAGATTAAAAAACAACCCTGCACACAGGAGAAGTCCCAATGACACCAGCTACATACCATCTGCCACCTTGGGAAGGGGATGCAGACAGCAGAAAGACCCATGAGACAGCAGTGACAGTTGCCAGAGCAACTTGGCTAACACTCCACTGTGTGAGAACCTGTCCAGTACTATCTCCATGTACAGGAGACCCAAGATACCAGCTCTCTACCTCTTTTTTGCAATTAACTTGAGATCCAAAACACCCAACACAGCTTTCACATGAATTAACACATTCCCAGGAGAAAACTGAGGTCCTAAGGATGCAAGAGGACCAAATTTGCAAGAGAGGAGGCTAGACGACTCGGACCTGCTGCTTGGATGATTAAAGGATGAAGAGTATTTAAGGAGTCATTGGCCTCCATGAATCCATCGCTGATACACACTGCATCAGAACAGCAGCTCTGCTTTAAGCACCAAGAGGCTTTGACAATTCCTTATTAATCTTAATGTTTCAACATTGTCCTGGAACATAGAACTGCTGGAAGCAACATCTTTTTAAGATGTTTAAACTGACTCTTTCTGCTTCCTAGCTAAGGGGAGGCTCAACTCCAACTCTGCATGGTGCATTCTCTAAAGCTAAAATAAAAGACAAAGAATAAAGCACCCTGAACCTTTCACAAGGCATGGTCATGCACACTGGGTGAGGCCTGGAGCAACCTGGCCTAGTAGGAGCTTCAGCCCATGGCAGAGGGGTTGGAACTAGATGATCCTTAAGGTCTCTGCCAACCCAAGCCATTCTGTGATTCTGTGATACTGTCCTTTCCCATGTGGTTGTGTATTCACATGCACACCCTCATCTGTTGTTTCTGTCTGCATCAAGCTTAAGTTAACACTTCCCAAACATGGAAGAGGTGGCACAGCATCCAGCTCTCAGGGCCCTCACATAATAAGAGCATGGATCTGCTTGGAGGGTACCTAGAAGAGGTCATAAAGACCATCAGAGGATTGGAACACCTCTGCTGTAAGGACAGGCTGAAAGAATTGGAGTTGTTCAACCCATAGAATAAAAGGTTCCAAGGAGACCTTAGTGTGGGCTTTCCAGACTTAAAGAGGGCAAGAAAGCTGGGGACAGATGTCTTAGCAGATGTTGTGATAGGAAAGGGGTGACAGTTTTAAGTGGAAATATTAGAATCATAGAATGTTAAGGTTGGAAGAGACCTCAAAGATCATCTAGTTCCAACCCGCTGCCATAGGCAGGGACACCTCCCACTAGTACAGGTCACTCAAGGCCTCCTCCAACCTGGCCTTGAACACCTCCAGGGAGGGAGCAGCCGCAGCCTCCCTGGGCAACCTGTGCCCGTGCCTCACCACCCTCACTGTAATTAGGTTTAGATGAGATATGAGGAACAAATTACTTACTGTGAGAGTGGAGGCACTGAAGCCCAGAGAAGTTGTGAATGCCTCCTCCCTGCAAGTGTTCAAGGCCAGGCTGTATGGGGGCTTTGAGCAACCTGGTCTAACAGGAAGTGTCCCTGCCCACAGCAAGAGTTGGAACTAAATGATCTTTAAGGTCCCATCCAATCCAAACCGTTCTATGGTTCTAAAATAATTTCAGGAGAATTTATGTTTTACTACCACACTCTGCCATATGTAATTTATTCTCAAAGAATTGCTGAGCTACTTGTAGAAGAACCTTTATAACATTGAAAAACACCACTAAGCCATAAAAATGGTTTTAAAGAGACCATTACAGTACACACAGATCAGAATAACTCTGCTTTATTCCTTGCAGCAGCTATTTCCCACATGTAATAACGAGGGCAACAGCAATACATCTGTCTTTCTCACTCTACATCACAAACTAGAATTTCAGTTCTATTGCTTCAGAGAGAAAGAGAAGACCAAATGCCAGGTCATTAGTAAGAATCCATTTATCCAAGTTCACTGCAAATGTAATGAAAATAATGGCCAAAAAAAAGCATTAAAAATAATTTTACTTGTGAAAAATCAAATATGGTCAAGGTTTTTGGGTTGTTTTTTTTTTTATGCCTGTAATTTCAGCTTCTGCAGAGATGAAAGTAGGAAGTGTACTACACCTTGTCTCTCTTCTCCCTGACATCTGTCATACGCGTTTGCCTGTGGGAAAGCTTCACACAGATTTCAATGAGGTCTTACAGAGTCACTGCAGAAGTTTGTTTTCTCCCAATTAAAGCAGCTATTAAAGGCTGGTTTTAAGAAAAATAGCAACCTTTAATTGGAAAGAAAAACACCTCACAATAAGTAAGAAGCAGACACATTCACCAATTAAAACTCTGACATGATCGCTCAAAAAAAAAAAAAAAGGCAGCATTTGCTAAATGCCAGGTTGCTTGTTCCAGAGCACAAAAGCTGCTTCAACCAGCTCCCAACAAAACAAAAGGTTAGGAAAAATCAATATACATACAAGCGTTTGTCCTCTGAAGGATACCAAAAAATATTCCCCAACTTGTCCTCCAACAGATGAGCAGAATTTTCTCCATTCGCTGCACTTTTGTAAAGGGTTAGCCCTCCTGGGTGGAGGGAGTGGTCAGAACCTGACCCCAGGTGTAGTGTTCAGCCCACTTCCTGTCTGGAGCCCCCTATATCAGCAGGGGAACTTCCTGTTTTCTTCCCTTCTCTCCTTCTCCCACCTCGTGACTAGCCTTTACCATGCGGTGGGCATCTCCTCGGACCCCTGCCAGTTCTATATATACCTTTTTGTACCTTGTTACCCCTTCCCTACACCTATTTGTAACTTCCCTATTCTGAATATCTTTTATTTGTTGTTAAAGAGCTCTCTTTTACCTTCCAAATTGTGGTCAGACTGTTCTGTGGGTGGCTTTACCCCTTCGCCCTTTTTTTTTCCCCTCCTCTCTCCAAAAAGCGGGGAGGGAAAAGACATCCTGTCATCACTGTATTGGTTTCCCCTGAACAGCTAAACTCAAACCAGTACAACTTTCCTTCCAAAATCTGAAGGGAACCTACAGGAGAGCTGTAGAGGGACTTTTTATATGGAGTGACAGGATGAGAGGTGTCTGTGTCAAGCTGGAAGAAGCCTGATTTAAATTTGACATTAGGAAGATATGCTTCACCATGTGAGGCACCAGAACAGGCTGTGGAACTTGTGGAAGTGTTCAAAGCAGGTTAGATGGGGCCTTGAGCACCTAGTCTAGTAGAAGGCATCCCAGCTCATGTCAGGGAGGTTGCAACTGCATGACTTGTAAGGTCCCTTGAAACCCAAACCATTCTGATTCCTTCAAAAGGAATTGCCAAAGCCCATGTGATCAGCACTGGACTCCTACAACAAAAGCCCCCAGTCTCCAGTGACAATATTTTGTCCTTACAAAGTACCTTTTAAAAAACTTGTAGGTTCCTTCTCCTACATGAATGAATCAAGACACTTTGAAAGTGTGTGTGTGCTGAGGCATGAGTGAGAGTGCTGAGCTTTCAACTGCCCAGCAGAAGCATGGGACAGAAGCTGTGAAGTTCTGACATCCAATATCCTACTACAGAAGTCATGATCTCAGGAGATGTGTCTTCCCAGAGCAAGTAACACTTGCTTCTTCTCAGCAATGTGAGGACAACAGCAAACTGAAGATACACTTATATCCCCTAAAGGCACAAAGAAAAGAAAAAAAGAGTCCCTCAAGTGGCAGCAACGGTGAGGACTTTAATAGACCTTGCAAGCACTCATTAAGCTTCCCAAACACTCTTCCCTTCTGAAAGATTTATTACTATAAGCAAGCCCTCTGTTTCTCCTTCAGAAGAAATAAGAGGGAATCTGTGCTTAAGAGCCCATTGTAAGCCAGTCTAACTCAGCTCCTGACCCTTTCTGAAGAGATCAGTCCTGTCCTCAGGCAGTGCTGCACATGGTTCACTCCTGACAGTGTTCCTACAGGCAAAGCACCTGGTACTGAATCCAGCAAACAGAAGTTTTTAATATCCTGGGAGAGATGGCATCCTCTTACTCTTTTAACACTGAGCAGGAAACACAACAACAGTGTAAGACTGTAACACATGCCACCTGCAGGCTGCAAGGTGGGTTTTGGTTGGTAAACAAACTGAACTGCTGTCCATAGCTATGTACAGATTTTGGAGCCAGTGAAATGGAATCACAGAATTATTTTGGTTGGAAAAGACCTGTAGGATCATTAATTCTGTTAGCCCGGCACTAAAAAGACTGCCACTAAACCATACTCCTGAGCACTACATCTACATAGCTCCAGGCATGGGGACTCAACCACTTCCCTAGGCAGCCTGGTCCAGGGCTCGGCAACCCTTTCAGGGTTGCACTGTGCTAGTGCTACATGAGACTATTTTTTCTTGTCCTATCACTTGTTACTTGGGAGATGAGATCAACTTCCAACTCAATACAACCTCCTTTCAGGTATTTGGTTACCACAAGCATCCCAAGAGGAGACCCAAGATGAGTGGTCTGCTATGTGGACACAGTCAGTCTGTTCAAGTCAGGGCCACAAGGCAGCACAGACATCAGCACCACATGTGTTGGCCACCTAAACTCATCCCTTTGGGCCACAAAAACTTAGCAGGGCTATCATCGCCCAACAGATCCTGGGTCAGCTCAAACACCAGGATTTTATCTTCAGTTTAGTGCTCTGCTGAGCAGCACATCATCTCCCAGATAACAACTTCTTCATTAGTCCATACTTGAGGCTGCCTTTATTATCTGTTCTTGAAAACAATCAGAAAACCAAGACAAATTCCATCGGTACCAGAACCTTCCCACAGGAAACAACTCCCAAAGAACAAACATGTTCTCCAGCACAACAGGAAAAAGTGACATCTCACAGAGACAAAGAAAAGAGTCCAGACCCAGAATGGCATTTCCTGCTAGGTCTCCCTACATCTCAGCCTCCTGCATTCAGAGCTGCCAAAGACTAAGGACAACTCAAAATACCAAGATCGCAATGAACAAGGGATGGAAACCTACACTGCTACACTGACACGCATATAATTAACTTTCCTGATGCAGCAGCACCCTGGTTTTAGACCATAGCCCACTCTTGTCCTGTCACTCTTCCTTCAAAGGAGGAGAAAGTGACCCACCCCATTACAACCTCCTTTCGAGCAGTTGCAGAGAGAGGTATCCCCATAACTTCCTTTTCCCAGGCTGAACAATTCATTCCCTCAGCTGCTCATCACAAGGCTTGTGTTCTAGATCCCTCAGCAGCTTTGCTGCCCTTCTCTGGACATACTCCAGCACCTCCATGTCCTTCTTTGGGCAGAGTGCCCAAAACAGAACACAGTATTTGAGGTGTGGCCTCACTAGTGCTGAGTACAGGGGGAGGATCCCTCTTCTGGCCAGGCTGTCGGACCCACACCAGGATGGAGTTGGCCTTCCTGGCCACCATAGCACACTGCTCAGGAAACCTTAAGTCTAGTATTGAAAAAAAGTAAATTATTTCTTGCCTTGCAAAAGCAAACTGCTGAGCTTGAGTAAATAACAGAAATTATCCCTTCATTAATAAAACAATTTGTATTTATGAAAGGTCTTTCAGGTTTCAAAGCATTTCATAGACAAGCACACTAAGTAGATTTTGAAGGCCTAAACATCTGTTTGAAAGCCAGAATTGTCTTTGCTGTAACCAAGTAAAATACCACAACACTTGAGGAAGCTCCTCCGGTTTTGTTTACAGCAGAAGAATGCAGACAAAGTTTTGCTACTTTTCATACACCATTTCCTTTTATGAGCCTTTCATGCAGCAACAGGAGAGAAATAAATAACCGGGGAAATGCGAGTGTAAAACCACAAGGATTGCAAGAAGACTCCGCACATAAATGTTTTGGAAATAAAACTATCAAGGAAAGAAAACTTTGCTACATTTCAAACTAAGAGCTTACTGTTAAGATTCCAATATTTTTCTGAAGCTGCGCAAAACTGCCAGGAAGATACATTTAACCCACCCAGGTCTTCATTTGTTCGCAAGGCTAATTTCTGAGCACACAAGACACTAAAAGATTTCACCTGTTGCTTGGGAAGTCCATCCTCACCTGAGCTACTCTACAAAAACAACATACAGAGGAAAAGTGATTTAAATTCCTTTCCACATCACTTGCTTTTTGGACTTGGCTAATCCTAAGAAACATTCATTTTGTTAACACAACACTTCTTCCTTCCTTTGCAATCAGTTCTACTTTCAGGTTTTCATGGTCTGGCTCAATGCAATACTTGAAGCTCTGAAAAGACTCGCTGCATCCAAACCAAGTTCTAATTAAATTCTAGAGGTTTTGTTATCAGGCTGTTCTAGTGAACAGTTTTAATTTCATAAAGATTATAACCTCAGTGTTGTACCTAAACACTGGCCCTGAACTAGCCAAAGTGTCCAGGGCCTGTAAGGCAAAGATTATTGACAAACATAATTTCTTATTTGGAGAAGACAGTAACATGAGCTCACTCTCATTTTATATTAAGTAAGTCCAGACTTATTAAAATAGAGACCCAAAATGAGAGCTTTAAATTATCTCTTGGAAATTATAAGAAACATGAAACAAAACAGAAGGAAAGAATCAATGCCCTTATATTACTCATTTTTCCACTGCCTACTAATTGCTATATATTCTTTAAATTTAGGTTCTCTAAGCTACAACTTGCCATATTTGCCTCTCAAACTTACTCAAATTTAAGGCTGAAAAAGAAACACTAAACATAATACACTTCAAATTCACACTATTGCATCTTATCCCAAATAGAAGTGCCCAGCAAAACCTCAACATCCTGGTGAGAAGTTTGCATTTTTTTAGGTTTTCACAGATAGCCACTAAATTACTGTTCAAACAGTCCATGTGAACTCAGTAACAATTGAGGCCATGAGCCTGGAAATAAAACTGGCATGAAAGTCATCCATTTTAATAGTCATGTACTTGAGTATTAGCTTCCTATCCCTGCACCTTTCAATACTTGTTATACACAAAATAAAAAGCTACTTAATTATACCACTGTCATATCTCACATTTATATGAGGTCATACCAATGTGTACCTTTCCCCAGTGCCATACATATAGAGAATCCTAGAATGGTAAGGTTGGAAGGGACCTCAAGGATCATCTAGTTCCAACTCCTCGCCATAGGCAGGGACACCTCCCACTAGTACAGGTCACTCAAGGCCTCATCCAACCTGGCCTTCAACACCTCCAGGGAGGGAGCAGCCNNCAACTCTCTGTCTGTCTTCATAGGAGAGCTGCTGCAGACCTCTGATCATCTTTGTGGCCCTCCTCTGGACCCGCTCCAACAGTTCCATGTCCTTCCTGTGCTAGGGGCTCCAGAACTGCACACATTACGGAACTCAACAAGCCTGTACTTAAAACACTTTTTCTTATACAACTAATGAACCACACAGACTTGAACTGGAAATGTCAGATACCAGAACCTGCCCTAAGCATCACCTCTCATTCATTGTTCAGTGTGATTCTTTGTTACTTATCAACACATAACTCCAAGAATGGAGTCACAATCTAGCAAAGGTTGAGCAGTTCTGCGAAACAGCTCTCTTTTCACAACCACCATCTGGCTCAAGTTTTGCAAGATTGGAAAAATGAGCTTGCAGAATAATGAATCAGAATAGCACTTTGGCCTACGTGTTACCCTTCACAGAGGACCTTAAAATCCCAACACACCCTAGAAACAGAACTATTGCTGCAGTAACTTTGCCAGAGTCACAGAACAACTAGAAAAGTATGACAGTTCATTACATCTCACAATATTATACTGCTACAACTGCTTGCTGCTCACACTCCCTTTACAGGATGTGCATAAGGCCAACACTTAAAAGCTTCAGTGTGGGAAATCAGCTGCCAACCCACTGGTTATAAGCAGCATGAAAGTAACTTAAAAAACACTCAAAGACAGCACAGAGGGAAACCAGTGAAGTGAGTTCAGGCCCTTACTTGCCTCCAAGCATATCAAAGAAACACGTTCTAGCAGATGAGCAGAGTTTGGGAAGGAGGGCAAACAAAAATCAATAGTCTAAACAAGACTAGACACCACTGCTTCCTTTTCATCCCCCACACGATGGTTAGGCTGAGCAGTTGTCCTTTTCCCACTATCACACTCTCAAACAGGATGGAATATGCAAACAGGATTTCCTAGTCCTACAGTTTTTCCAACCAGCCTTACTGTGCTACTGTGCATTTATGGATGGGGATCAACTACGGACTCCACAGAAACAAAAAGATGGCACCTTCAACCTTAGGGCATTAAATAAGTGCTAAGTGTTGGGCTCGGCCCTGTGACCCTAACATAAAGCAATTTAGGTGGAACAAAAGAGAGGGAAATAGAGAGGGCTTGAGAACGGCAGAACACCCCTAAGAAGACCTGCTCCAGCACTTAAGCCTCCCCACTGTTGCCAGGGTCCTGGGAGAGCCCGAAGCTCTGGAGGCCCGGTCCGGAAACGTCCCTACTAAGCCCTGGGTAAACCCCAGGTATCCACGCAGCGCCCAGAAGAGCCTGCGGGCAGGACGGGAGGCTGCGGAGCGGGGCCGCACTGCCCCTACCTGATCACAGAGATGAGCAGCCCCGAGGGGTCCTTGCTCTTGCTCATGGTGCTCCGGTAGCGACCTGCAGCCTCGCCCGTCGCCATCTTGCACCCCCTGCAGCGATCCGACCGGCGCGCCGCAGCCAATCAGAAGAGATAGGGTGGAGCGTTGCGGGTCTGTAAACCAATAGACGGTGAAGGGGCGGGGCGTGGTGCAGCTGGGCGCCGTGGTGCGTATGACGGCGCTGCGATGCATTCTGGGAGTGGTAGTTTTAAGGGCGGCGCCACGGGCGGGCCCTGGTGTTCGCTGTCAGAGACCCGCTGTCAAAACCATGTTCCCTCCTTCGAAAGATGCTTACAGCTGATTTAGAGAAATTACAGACCAGACAGGATAGAGCTGTAAAGGGTGTTGTGTGCAAAAGTTATAGAAAAGCGAATGGTTTGGGTGGGAAAGGACTTTTGCTTTATCTAGCAGTCACGTAGGTTTGGGTGGGAAGGTCAGCCACTCTAAGAACTCCTTTTCACTTATAAGTTGTGTGATACCAGGGAATTGCTCTCCCCCTTTTTACCAGCAAAACCTTTATGTAATTTGCTCACTGGTATTTTCATAGAATCATAGGATGGGGTGGGATGCTTTGGGTTGGAAGAGACTTTTAGAGGTCCGCCCCCTCTGCAGGGACTAAGGACATGTGGAAAGAGATCAGGTTGCTCAGAGCCCAAAACAAGCTCACCTGTAACCTTTTCAGGAATGGGGAACTTAGCCACCTCTGTGGGCAACCTGGGGTAGTGTTTTACTAGTGTTTTACCTCTCTTTCAGTTTCAAACCATCATCTCTTGTCCTGTTGCAAGACACTTCTAGAAAGTCTGAACTCATTTTTTATATGCCCTGTTTGAATACCAAAAGGCCACAAGAAGGTCTCTATTGAGCCTTTCCTTCTCCAGAGAGAACAGCATTTTGCATTTGAATTGTGTTTTTGCACACAAAATGGAGATGACAAATCAGAGTTACTTCTCTTACTGCCTGGGAAGCGGCAGATGTCTGACAACAAATGCTTACTGAGGCCCAACCTACTTTGCCACAGTCTGTTTTTTTACTATCAATGCACTCCATCTCTTGCCACAGGATTGTCTTCTTTAGAAATGGTCCATAGCACAGTGTTCAGGGTTAGAAAACAAAAAGTTCTTTTTCACCAGCTTCCTAGGTGAGGTCAAACAAATCACGTTACAACAGCTGCTTTGCTTTCTCCATTTGCAGCTGAGGGATAACAAAACCTCTCCAGTCAAGTCCTTTGAGAGCTTGCATGAAAAGTACTACGCGAGACCCAGGTTTGTTATTGCAGAGGTAGGAATTCCATAGCAAGTGCAGGTATCTAATAGCTGCAGAATGTTTTCTAAACCAGCTTCACTCCATTATGTCAAAGACATGACTCCAGGCTGCTACTCTGAGGCAGTTTCTTCAGCCCAAAGCTTCACCTTAGCAAATTTAATTGCATGAAAATTGCTGGAAACTGTAGGTAAGTATCCATTTACATGAACTGTATTTGAAATATAAGATAACTGAAGAGTGGTAGTCCTAGGGCATATTTACAAGGGGAAGATTTCTGCAGTAGCTTTGTGGGAGAGTCTGTTGTAATCAATGGCTGTATCTATTATCATTAGCAGAATAAGAGCACAGGCACTTTAATTCTGAAATACAAGATAATTTAATCCTCAGTAACCAATACGTTATACAGAACAGAATAATAACACCAAAGTTAAGTGATTTTTACAGTGTGTGCACTCACAGTGTTTTCCTGTATAGCTGTTTTGTTCCACTTCTCCTGTGCAGACAGCCTCTCAAGCTCTACAATTTGCCATTCAGCTATGCCAAAAAAGCAGATCTTGGTTTATTTTTTGGGCAGGTTTGCTAATGCCTTCGCTGGAGGATGGTGATTTTAATGGCAGGAGTTGTATGCACTGGCTGGAGGGAGTTTTTTCTCAAACCATCAACTTGCCAATATCGTGTTTTTGTTAGTTGGCAATTCTTATTGACTGCTCTGTGCCGGCGCATCCTGGAGATTGCAGCAGGGATGAAATCAATGTGTCCTACCTTTTCATTCCTGACAGCTACAATAATCACCTCGTTTAGGGGGAACTTCATCAGGACAAACCACAGCAAATCACCCCCAGAACTGTAACCTTGCTGACTTTCAAGCCTGGGCTCTAATTGCTAAACCACTGCCTTGTTTCATTTATAAGCTCTTTCCCTTCATTTCCACCCCAAGCAAAGCTGTAAGTGTGAATTTATATTTTCTTTAAACAAACAAACAAAAACAAACAAAAAATAGTGTAGTGCAGGCTGATGCAGCACATGAACAATGAGGTCTTTCTTAATTAATAATATATGATACAATGAGGATGAAAGGCTACAAGAAGAACATTTTCTCCAGACACAGCTGGGAAGAAAAGATCTCACCCTGAAAAACGATGGATTGAAAATCAGGGAAGAGAAATTTACTTTTCATTTTCACATTTGTTTCATATAGCGTTCTAGTACTATGAGGTATATCTAGTAAAATGGGTGGTTCCTTTAACATTCGAACCAAATAAAGTCCAAACTGACCACAACATTTTCTTGATGATGAATTAATCACTATCACGACTTGTCTGTAAATACAAGATGAGCTCAGTAAAGGATCTCCCCCCAAACCAGAAAGATGTGGGAAACACAGATGGTTTCTCTCCTTCTCCCCATCCTCCCTTCATAAAAAGAAATAAGGGTCAGCTGCCCAAGGGACCACCACAGTGGCAGAGAACCCTGCCAAAAGGATGCCATAGGCAGAGTAGTTTGCTTGTGAACACAGCTTACCTCTTCGGGAAGCCCTTACAAACTCCACTGACAAAAGAGCTCCTTTCCCCACAAAATTTGTGTGATACCAGGAGCTCACTGCCCTGAAACAGTTTTATCTGCAAACCGTTTCCACAATTTACTCACTGATATGTTCACAGACTCATAAAATGGTTTGGGCTGGAAGAGACCTTTAAAGGTCGCCTAGTCCACGCCCTCTGCAGGGAGCAGGGACATCTGCAACTAGATAAGGCTCCTCAGAGCCCCAGACAACCTGACTGGGAATGTTTCCAGGGATGGGGCATCTGTCACCTTTGTGGGCAACCTGGGCCAGTACTTCGCCACTTTTATTGTCAAAACTTTCTTCATTAAATCTAGTCTAAATCTCCCTCTTTTAGTTTCAAATCATTGCTCCTTCTCCTGTCACAACAGGCTCTGGTAAAAATTCTGTGCCCATCTTTCTAATCATCCCCTTTAAGTACTGGAAGGATG
>VWYK01030331.1:15764-26710 GCA_013399775.1 Semnornis frantzii | reverse complement strand
CAAAGGCCATTGAGTGCATTTGTTTGGCCAGCTCATTTGTAAAGAGGTCTGCCTCAACCATAACTTGTTTTAAACGACAGCAGAGAAGAGCAAGGGGCACACACTGTGTACCATGCAGTCAGTGTCACTGGGTTTAGTCAACCCACAGTGTGTATAATCCACTCACCAATAATCAAAGCTATCCACCTGATGTTAAAGGAATAAAACCAGCAACTGAGGTCTGTGACCAGAATCTTGCTCTGTCAATTTATATCTAATTCTATAAATAGGAAAAATCCTCCAGCATCTCACATATTTTCATACTGGAGGGTGGATGGAAACCAGTGTAATTAGTTTGGATAGGAGAAGCAATGAACTTCCATGTCTTGAATTCATTAGTGTGATCTGTGTTTTTTGTTCTCAAGAGTTAAACAGCTAAATCACAAGAATTACAATTTGCTTCTCAAGTCTGATATCACAAACATTGCCTTTACCCTTCATAATGTTGAAACTATTGCATGGAAAAAATACTATTTCACATGAACATGGTCTATTTATTTATTTTATTTTCACATTATTTTTGTTTCATAACTTTGTATGTGGCAACAGTTTATTGCAAAAGATTCCATACAGCTTTACATACTCTACAAATGAGATACAGCAATGACTAACTTGCAACCTTTGGGGTGTTTTTATTTTGTTTGGTGTGTTGCCTTTGTTTTTTTGTTTGGTTTGTTGGTTTGGGTTGTTTGTTGTTTTTTTTTTGGGCGGGGGGTGGGACAGGGGGGGGGTTGTTTTTTGTTTTGGTGGGGGTTTTTTTCTTATATTTAGTGGTTACTTTGGAAAAAAAATTGTTATTCTGTAAGACAGAAAACTAAGAAAAAAAGAGTATGGCTAACACACTGAGAGAGAATACCAGCTAGCCACCAGAGTTAGATTTTTCAAACCTGGTCTTGCAGAGTAAAAGTTCTTCTTCTGTTTGCAACAGGGCTACTGTTTTCTCTCTTTAGCTGTGTCATTTCTACATTAACTATATTATTAATTACTATTATGTACATTGCTATACCTGGTAACCGTTGAGTGGCAAATGATGTTGCACCTTAAATGCCTAATATCTTGTCACAAAAAGGCCTAATAATTAGCACTTCACAACTGACAGATTCTCAGCAAAGCTTGGTCTTGGTCTAAGAAAACACTTGAATAAATAGTATTAGTGCTCTAGATATTTGTCTTCTCAACTCTAAGACCAATAATACTTAGAGAATTATTCTAGAGAGAAATATGTACATAAGTAATGATTTCCCTGGCAGAGTATTTCATAAGAGTTATGATGCATTTTGAATCTGCTTTTGCTGCACAATGATCCATCATCCAGGAAAAACACATGACTATTTTATATTCACCTACTTACCATTCTGCAGAGAAATGCTGGGGACAAACAGCTGTTTCTTCATTCACCACCCTAGAGGGATGGTAACTCGTGAGAACAGTTTAGAACTAACATTTGTAATAAAATAGTAACCAGTAATCATGCTTAGCATGCATTAGCCCCTTCTTAACATTTGGAATTGTGATAAGAAATTCTGGAGAGGAGATTATGGAGCTGAACATAGATGGAGCTGCTGTGAGCAGTGTCTGTGCGTGAGGCATATATGCACTGTGTATAAATAACAGCCTTTGTTAGAGTAGTCCTGATTCTTTGAATATTAAGGATTTTAAATCCTTGGGTTTTTTTGTTTTGTTTTTTTTTCCTGGAAGGAGGGAGCTGGAGAAGGGAAGAAAATCATACCCAACAGTTGCACCTTGCAGATCACCGATGGCGAAACCAAGCCAGCGGCTGGATGGCAACCACGTAATGCCAACACAAAGGAGCAGAGGCTTCACAAGTGGCACAGAAAGTTGCCCAAAGGACTTCACGCAGTTTTTCTTGCAAAGAAAAAAAAACTTTCAGTGAGCTTTTAAGCCACAATACCAACCTAAGCAGTCACCTCCAGCCCTCTGCCCGTCTTGGCTATTCTCATACAAGCATCCATCCTCAGTGGAATGGCTGGAGGAACTATGCTGCCAGAAAATAACTTTTTTTCTCTTCTGAGGTGTTTCTGAACTAAAACCATCCTGCTAGTGAACCACTCAAGCTGTCACCATGAAGAAACATCCTTGCCGCCCTAGCACATAACAGCAGGCAAGGGGATCTGAGACTGGAGATAGGAGAGTAGGCAGCCTAGATGAGGCTGATGCACACTGTTTGCTGCATAGTGTTCAGGGACCTTTCTCTGTTCAAATCAGCTCTGTGGAAGATTTGAGGGACTGTGTTTGAAGATGTTGGATGACTGGCTGGTATCCATTGTGGCCAATCTAAATTAATTCTGTAGCCTTTTAGGATTCCTTAAAAATGGAGAGAGGAAAGAAAGAGACAATTAAGGGAGACATTTTTTCTAAAAGGTCTCTGAAGACCCTGTTTGTGGAGCTGGAAGCCTGGAACAACTATTCCAGAACATAGCTAGAAAAGAGTGGCGAACACCATCAAAGCTGGATACAGCTTCATCTATTGGCCAACCAGCTGTGTTACAGGAATTCTCATGAGTGACCTTCCTCAACCAGGATCTTTTAATTATTGAATTATAGTGCAAGGAGGAGAACTTGGGGAAGGCTCTTCATCCTATAGCTGTGCTTTAACAGGAATAAAGAACTTTTTGTCTGTAGAGGAGGGATGTTATTTAAAGTTCGCAAAGAAGGCATCTAAGCTGTGCATCTCTCTTTGGCTTAAGCATCCATACTCATCATCCTCTTGTGAGTTACTTTAGGCAGCTAACTGTGCAAGGCCCTGCTTGTTATGAATCTCACTTCAAAGAATTCACCATTCTTCCCAAGTGTTGCACAAGAAATTTAGGCACAACCTTAATTCTAAGATGTAAATTTTATCAAGTGTTTCAAGACAGCTAATTAAATGGCAAATACAACAATACCTAATTCCTTTCATGGTCTGATTACCATTTAATTTTCATCTAGCTGGCACTAGATACAATTAATTGTTTAGTTGGCAAATAATCTGCACAGCAGAAATGAAGAACCTGTTAAGCTCCCAACTTACCCAGGAATCCTAAAGAAGTTCAGAATCAGCAAGAATATTGCAGCTGACTTTCAGGGTCACTATTTGTTTAAATGCCGTTATAAATCAAGAGCTTCCTCTCCAGTGGTATTAGGATTTAGAAAGAAATAGCAGGTCCAAAACTTCAGTTGCTGCAAGTCATTGTATCCATACTTCAAACCTGCAGGTGAATTTGCATTTAGTTTCACAAATCAGTAAACTGCTCAGTTCAAATAACACTTTGACTTGCCCCCCCTTACATCAGTGATGTTTTTCAGTGAGAAAAAAAAATGTCTTTCTAGTGCAAATTTTTTATTAAGAGTTGGGATTTGACATTTTACGTAGAGTGGATTAAGTTTAGGGTTATTTGTATAGGCCAGTGCTGACAGTATAGAATTTTGTATGGATGTTTCTCAAGAAGAAAACTGCATACACATTCTCAATGTACATTGGACAAGGGGCAGTGGGTGGAAGCTGAAGCATAGGAAGTTTCATTTGAACATGAGGAGGATTTTTTTTCACTCTGAGGGTGACAGAACACTGAAACAGGCTGCCCAGGGAGGTTGTAGAGTCTCCCTTTCTGGAGATATTCAAAACCAGCCTGGACGTGTTCCTGTGTGATCTGGCATAGGTGATCCTATTCTGGCAGGGGGGTTGGACTGGATGAGCTTTCCAGGTCCCTTCCAGCCCTGGACATTCTGTGATACATTTCCTGGTTTTCTACTTCTGAGTCAATCAGTTTGGTCAAATTCATACTACAGGGCTCACTGTCTCGTGCTAACTCGATATCCCATAGTGATGCAGATTTTATATGCAGATTTTACTTCAATAAGCATAATGTTCAGAATCTGTCATTAGAGAAATAAACTGATACAAAGTTTTGACTAAATTCGTGAAGACCGAAGCAGATTTCCCAAACCAGCACTGTGTCAGTTCATGCACTGTACTGATGCTCTGTTAAACTTATTTGACTGCAGCATCTAATCTTCACTTAAATATTTCCTACAAGTTTTTGCTTAGCATGCTTTTCCTCTTCACCTGCTATTCACATCTGATAAATCCCATTCTTGCATTATTGTGATTTCTAATTTCCCTGAGAATGAGTTTCCTGAAGGAAACAACTCTTCTATTGTTTGTCTGTAATTCAATTTGAACTGATATAAAACTTTATTTTAACCTATTTTTCCTCTGGCCAAACTTTTAATCACCGAAGTCTGAGCAAGCTTTCTCTGTGAAGTATTACTTCCACTTGTGTTTATAGACTTAGGCTAGTGACAAACTGAAAAGCCACATGTAGGCTTTCATTCACCTTAAGCCAAGTAAGCCTCACTCTAGTAATGGCCTTCGGCATCTACAGACACACAATTGTTTTCACAATAGAAATGTATGAAAGTATTCCTAGGATATATGACTGGATGCTTATCCCTTCTTGGTCCCCTTTTTGGTACTAATCATCTATTTTCTTAGTCAGATTTCCTCAATCCCCTCATATAGACACTCTGTGCTCTGGGACCTTCTGCACTGTTTTATCCTTATTTGTAAAATTCCTTATTCTGAAATAAGTAATTAGGCAGCTTTTATTGTAGGTGTTATTTTGGACCAGGAGTACTACATCTTTCCCAGCTCTGCTCCATTGCAAGACCAATGAGTCTTGGTTTCCTGATAGTTTCATATTTCATCCTTTTGCCCCTTGTCCTGCTCCTGATTTCTCTGTTCCTTCTCTGCATCCATGTGCATATGCTCCCCATCTTCTTTTCCTTCTCCTGCCACTTTTCTGATCCTACCCTTAGCCAATTCAAATAGTTAAATTCAGATAGACAAAAGTGAATAGTTTGCTGGGTTAGAAAGCTGAACTGGTTTAACAAGGAGCAGCTAATAACTACTAGAGGCAGTCTTTCCCTTCTTGGCAGGAGCTAGCTGGTGGATTTCCTCTGTTTGTAGCACAACTTCACCTGAAGATCAGGGTCAGTGCAGCAAAGCTGTGAGTGCTGAGGCACATTTGTAATCATCTCATGACTTGTGGGCAGGCCCTTTGCTGTGCAAGGGAGAGAGCACGGCATGATGCCAGCCACAGCTGGCACTCAGCTGCCTCTGGCATGGGAAGAGACTAACCTTAACCTCCTCTGCCCACTGCCATTCCCAAACAAACAGGCAATGGAAAACAGATTGTTGCTGTATCTGCCTTCGGTTCTTTCAGAAGTCTAGTATTCTGTAATTTCCGCCTCTGCTATGATAGAAGATTGACAGGAATGGGTGTGTTTCAGTCTGTCCCTCACTCCCGGTCCTGCTCTCTGCCCAGACACATATAGATGCCCCTTGATTTACTGCCGATATTTGCACATGTGCCTTCCGTGAAATGCTGCGTTGGACGATGCCATTTACATTTTAAACCACCTTAAGTTGTGTACAAAACAGTAATTATAACCTTCTTCTGCCTTATGTTCCTGGAAAGGCACAAAATCCCTTTCTCCCCTTCCTTTATCCATATTGCTTTACTAATGTAGGCCACTGTGTCACACAACCACTCCATACTCACCACTCCCCCCCATCTTTCCCAGATGTCAAATGTTGGCTTGCTGTAGGGAATTTGGCTGCGGAGTGGTATGTCTGTTATGTTGTGAAACAACCAGACTCTGATCTTAGTTCCCAGCTGTTACAGTCAGAGGAACTCTTAACTTCAACTTTACTCACAGTCATAGATCTGGCCCTGACTTGTCATGTGGAATGAATTATATTAATCAGACAATAGGAGTAAATACAATGATTTTCCTTTTCCTAACTAAATATTTACTTTGGCCAACCCAGGAAACAAGGTTTATTTGCTTCAGTCAGTTTCGAAACCAAAGGATAAAGTTTAATCTCACTGGAGTCAAGCTCTGAATAAGAGAATTCCTTATTTCTATCCTACTTCTTCCAGGTTCAGAGTAAGATACTGCAGCTCTGTCAGCTAGCAGATCAACCTTTTCTTTGCCCCCTCTAAAAGGTTATAATATCCACCTCACTGCACAAGAGATGAGGCTGTTACTGATTATTCCCAGGAAATACAGCAAGGCCACCGACACGTCATAAGGAGTGCAACACATGGGATTCACACTCCTATAGCAAGCTCTTCCTTTTCTGTCTTCAAACACACCAACAGGTTTTTTTCCTACCACAGTAAAAACATCCCATCACTTTCAGATGTTACAAGGAACATGGGGAGAAAATTACTGACTAGGTCAGAATAAACCCCACTGCTTTTTTTCCCCACCACCCCAGGCATGCAGCAGTATAACTGAAGATTAGCTTGGAGGCTAGGAAGAAGAAAGAGTACTGGCAGTTGAGATAAACAACTTTATCTTTAGATGACCTCTTTGAGTCTTATTTGTTAGCAAGTTCTGAGCATTCAGAAAATATAAAGGCAAAACACTTGGTAGCTTTAATCTTAAACTTTCATTAAATTTGCCAAGAATAGCTAGAAGCTTAGTATGATGTCATGGGGGCATTTTGAAGTTCAGCTAGATAATCGTGCCTTCTGCACACAAACTTTCAGTGTATCATCAGAGTAAGATGGTTTTCTGGCACAATTCAAGGCACATATTTTGATATCTCTCCACTGAGAGAAGAATTGAATGTGGCATTGCCTGTCTTCATTGTACCACAACAAATAATACATATATCTACAGAACTAACAGCATAAGCACTGAAATATGACTTTAGGTCTTTTGATGCATCACAACTGAAGTGTTATTCTAACACAAACTATCAACATAAATGGTTTAACTATGTAGACACATACAAGCTTGTAGACACACTTTCTCACCTTGGTGTCTGCTTATATTTTTCAACCTTTTTATAAAGACAAACAATGTTCTGTGTGGGGCCATGGAAAACCCGGCCCCAAAGGGCAGGGTGCAATCTTTGGAAATACCAGGATTCACTACTGATTAGCTGCCACAGAGGAGAATACAATTTGTTTCAGGCCATGCCCATTACTGAGCTGTTCATTCGATCTTACAAATTCACAGAATGCATTGGGCTGGAAAGGAACCTCAAAGGTCATCTTATCCAACCAGGCTACAGTGAGCAGAGACACCTCCAACTAGATCAGGCTGGCCAGAGCCACATTGAGTCTGATCTTGAATGTCTTCAGCAACAGGACTTCAACCACATCCGTGCGCAGCCTGTTCCAGTATTTTACCACTCTCACTGTAAGGAACTTCTTCCTTACATCTAACCTAAATCTACCCTGCTCCAGTTTAAAACCATTGTCCCTCATCCTAACACTATAATCCCTTCTAAACAGTACTTCCCCATTCCTACAACTGCTAATCTTGTGAGTTGGCTGTGATATCCCCTGATGATGGTATCACAGCCAACTGAGGGGATGCATCCATTCCCTTTGTTTTATCTACTGCTAATTTTAGCGAATCCGGGACTTTAGTACCAGTCTTCTGCTTAAACCAGCACCATTATGTCTTTTTCCTTTCTGAGAAATCAAATGAGACTAAAGCTGTCCTCACGATTCACCAAGTCTCCTGGCTGAAGCTGTAACATAGCGCTTCCATGCTCTGAAGAAAGTGCCTATACTTCCCATCGATTTGCCTACGAAACATCCACAGAATATGTGTGAAAATGAAATGGTCTCCACATCTCATTGTGATCTTCCAGTTGGAGCTGACTAATTCCTCATATCCCTATATCACCTTTAAAAAGAACAAGAGATAACTGAAAGACCACTTAATCATTTCCCAGATTAAAGCTAAGGAAATTTGTTCAGTATTTCCATGCTGGTCACCATGTATTACCAAAGAAATATTTAAAAACCATTTTTGTTTTCCCAGAATGAAATGGAGATGAGATTGCTTCCATTTCTGCCAAGATTTTTTGTGTTCTCTTTCACACACTGTGGCCCAGCAGTGGTGCATAGGCTCTAGTTCAAACAAACAGTGCCCAGTAGTAGCAATAGGGAATTGTTGTATGTTTTATTGTTCCTCATACATATATTTCTGGTTTTCTTTAAAAATTAGATTCTGTATAAATTCTATTTCATTCACTGATATTCTGCCAGCCAGAAGTCTGACTCCCTACTAGAAAATCATTCAACAGCCTCCCACCTCTTATTTCCTCCTCCTGAAGAAAAATTCTGAACTTACAGAAGAATGCAGCTGAACCTCCCTCATCATGGTCTGTTTCACAAGGTGAATGGGCAGCCACAACAGCAGTCAAAAGTAACACAACTGGGAAGCTGGAAAAGAAGCCAGCAAGAACAAACAGCTGAGGTTCATTTAGGGGAAGGTGAAGAAAAAGGAGATGGAGTAACTGATCCAAAGAAACTATGGTAGAATGGCAGTCTGAAATTGTTCTTTAATAAGCTAAGTTTTTTGTGGGATCAGAGATATGTTATGTGCTGTCGTTGCTTCACAGCAGGAATTAAGTTTAATGCACACAAAATAGCTGCTGTAATTGAGTTTACGAGGCAGTCCTAAATCTATGTTAAAAAATATTTGTGATGAAAAGCAAGCTTGATTAATTTGTAGTTTCTTGGAATGACAAAATAAGGGCAATAAAGCTGTTGGAGGCTCTAGTAAACAGGTCTTAGAGGAGGAGTGGCTCAGGGATCTAGGGAAAATGAGACTGAAGGAAGACCTCATTGCTCTCTCAAACTACTTGAAAGAAGATTGTAGTGAGGTGGAGGTTGGTCTCTTCTCCCTAGTATCAGGTGAGAGAATGAGAGGCTGTTTCTTTAGGTGAAGGTCACATCAGGAAAGAATAAACAATGATTAAAGACAATGGTCCATTTCACAGCTAAATTTGACTGGAATAATGCAGGCTACTTACTCTGCACAGCTTGCTTTGGAGAACCTCTACAAGCTAGCTATCATTCACAATGTAAACACCCAAGCAGTTTAGGAAACAAAGTTTTTTGAAGATATGGCCCTGCATTATGAATAAGAAATTGAAGCTTGATAATGGATTTAGGTCTACATGTGAAAGACAGAGCAGACCTACCCCAAAGAGCAACTAAAATGATAAGGGCACTGGAACACCTACCTTGTAAGGAAAGGCTGAGAGAGCTGGGGCTGTTTAGCCTGGAGAAGATGCAACTGAGGGAGGCTCTCATTAATGCTTATCAGTAGCTAAAGAGCAAGTGTCAAGAGGATGGGGACAGACTCTTCTCAGCAGTATCCAGTGACAGGACAGGGGGCAATGAACACAAACTGGAACACAGGAAGTTCCATGTAAACGGAAAAAAATTCTTTGCGGATGTCAGAGCACTGGAACAGGCTGCCCAGAGAGGTTGTGGAGTTTCCATCTCTGAAGGCATCCCAAACCTGCCTGGACATGTTCCTGTGTGATTTACTCCAGGCATTCCTGTCCAGCAGGGGNGCCTGGACATGTTCCTGTGTGATTTACTCCAGGTATTCCTGTCCAGCAGGGGGTTGGAGTAGATGATCTTCAGAAGTCATTTCCCACATTCTGTGATTCTATGAAGGAGCATTTCCTGCCCAAATGCACCACCACAGCTGAAACCTTCACATGCCTTGTTACAAAGGAAAGCAGTTCAGTATAGTACCCTTAGCTTGATCTTCTGAGCAAAACATATACAGCTGTTCTTTGGAAGACTATAGCTCAGCAAAAGAATAATAAAGTTTAGAGAGTGCCCCTGAGCATTTTCATTTTTTCAGTAACTGTTTTAAAAATGAAATGTAATTGTCGTAAAGCATAAGATGTTGGCACATCAGTGCCAGTTGCAGCCCACTACCTAACAGCAATGTGAACATCACAGTGCCAATATGAAAAGCTAAAGCACTCTGGTTTCATATTTAGAGACTTATGGAACAAATTTCTTCAAAGCACACTACCTTGGATAACTGAGATTGAGAAACTCTTCCCATATTCTCCTGTGTCTCTGCTCCTGACAGATTTCTATGTGCATAAGACCCTTGCAGTTGCTTTTGTAATTGTAATCCTGTCTTCAAATCACCTCCACAATGAAAGTATTCCTCCTGTCACAGTCTTTCAGAACAGCTATCGCCGATTTAGTAGCTACTGGCTTGGGAGTTAAATTGCCCAGGAGGCTTTTCTCTGCACTAACAGCAGTTGAAAGTCTTTTATATTCATCTGCACGTAGCTTTTTTAGGTCTGCCTTCTGTCTTACTTCACAATGATTTCCCATAGGCACCCAAAGAAATTTCCTTTACTACCCATTTCAAAGTAGTGGCAAAGTGACAGCTGAATCTATCCTGAGCTCTGCCTGCTATTTAATACTTTGCTGAGTAGAGCATCTTAAATTATGTGTAGAACATCTTCAGTTATGACCTGAGCTGTATTTATTATGACTACTTAATGCAATTCAAGACAGTCAGTTTGAGAACCTCTCTGCCATGATTTCAAGGACAGGTGTGTACAGCTATGTACTAAACTCCAGGCTGATCACAATGGCATCACTGTGCCAGCCGATCCTCACATCACTTTACCCAGTACTGGGGACAAGAAGCCAAAGACTCCTGGAATGCAGTTCTGAAGTTTCCCCTCCTCCTGCCCCCAAAAGTTTTCTATTCTGCAGCATCTACAGGAAGTGTGGGCTGACCCTTCATTCTCACCCATTGTATAACCTAGTGAGGCCACAGTCCAAGGAGATGGGTGATGGGAATTTGAGGTCACAAGTGTTTATCTCATTTTTGTTTGCCCAGGCCCTCATTCAGGGCCTTTAAATGTAAACACAAGAAAGGCTTATCTATGAGAAAATGAGACTTATCTCTGAGGCTTACTTAGTTCAGATGACATCTGAACACAGACTGAGACACCTTGCCTTCTCCTCCTAGAATGGCCACAAGCCACACAAGATACTAAGCATCACCAGAATAGCTTGCAGTACTAGGTCAGAAACTTGCAA
>VWYK01030331.1:3128-15602 GCA_013399775.1 Semnornis frantzii | reverse complement strand
TCCTTTCCTTTCCTTTCCTTTCCTTTCCTTTCCTTTCCTTTCCTTTCCTTTCCTTTTTTCAGCCTTTCACCTATGCTTTCTTAGCATTCAATTCCTAAACTGTGACAATAAAGGTAATTAATAGCAGATTCCTATCTTCCAAAGGTTCTAAATTATAGGCAGCAAACAGGTAGGCTTGGTAGGTATAATATGTGGTGTAAGAAAAAACATACAGAGCTATTTGCCATCCTAATTAATACGTCTGGTTATGATAACTCACATTAGAGAGGGCATACTCTTGAAAGATTGTGACCTCTGTCCTTGCTACAGGTTGTCATGGTGGCAGGCACAAAACAGACAGCAAAACCCACCTGAAAATGTGGATTTATTGTAATTAATCATTACTCCTTCCACCACAATTACATATTCAGATGTCAGTTGGGATTATACTGCTGCACAATCAATTGAGTTGAACCATAATGTGCACTCAGAAAGGGAAATTCTCCCACTCAAGGTGCCCAAATTATATACACCCAAAGTGAGCATGAGGCCTTCTTAAGACTGCATCCCAGTCTAAGGGGAGAGGATCTGACTGCCAGGCCACTTGGTACATGAAGACCAATTCCAAAAGTCTCCATAGCAGGACTCCATTCACACCCAAAGTCAAGGGTGCACTGTGGTCAGTTTTTAATTAGTTCTGGCTGGGTCCTCCAAACAACACAAAAGCAAGGTGGGAGCTTCTGGACCCAGAGACAGCAGTTAATGTCTGCAAGGCATCAGGCTGGTCTTTGTCAGCCTCTAGCAAGCCTTGGCCCTTTGTCTTCTGTGTTTGTTAGGGTGGCTGTACCTGCTACACAGGTCCACCAACAGGAGCTGAGTGCATTCATTTGCAGAAGACATCTGAACTATTCATGGGTGTTTTCATGATACAGCTGATGATACAACTGGAATAATCATGATACCACCACATACCAGCAGGTACGAACTCCGTGACTGTTTGAAGAGACTTATTAGCTATAAGGATTAGGATCAGGAGGTGGTGTGGAACCAAAAAAATCTCATTTTGCAACAGTTAACATGTGTCTTGTGTGAAATGAACTGCTTCATTTCTAAACACAGCAAGTGCCACTGCAAAAGCCTGCTCCTCCATTTGCAGATCACTTCATATAGTAAAGCACAGTGGTGATGTGGTTTGGTAATCTCTATTACAGACAGCTTTGCATAATCAGGCTGGCAAGAATTAATCCTGCTCATCTCACAGAACCAGTAGTGGCATCTTTCACACAAGGAAAGCTTAGTCATTTGTGTAGTCACTCTTGGGTACCTGAGGATTGTTCTGCCTGTGGCTTATGCAAACCACGCAGGCAATACCATAAACATTGCTCATGTGCCTTCCTGCTCACGGCTGAGCAGACTTCTTGCGGTGAGAATGGAGGAAGAGCCTGGCTTGTCTCTTCCTGCACCACACAAGCCTTCAGGGGGTGCACTTTGCACAAGGAGCAACAGTCGGGATCGGAAAGAAGACTTGTCCTGAAGAACAGCACCAGACATTCACACAAAGAAACCTTAGCAAAACAAGTGGGAAGTCTAGGCTGTCATTTCTCAAGTGCTAACACCTCTGCTGTCTGCACTCCATTTACATAATCAGAAATGTTATTCAAGCACTCGTATGAGAAAATATCTCACTCCCTGTCAGAGTTTATGTCTGCCTCTGCATCATAACATTCCAGTGTCTGGAATAATTATGAGGAAGATTTAATTTGTCCTGTGTTCATCGAGTGTCGAGATCATGGTCCACAGTGTACTCTCTACAGTGTGAACTGTAGGAATGAAATTTTGATGCTTTGAGTAACTGTCTGCCTCAGGACATTTGCCGCCACACTTCCTTCTACTTTGTCAAGTTCTCTTGACTAGGAAACGAGACAAATTCTGTACTCTGACAAAAAAAATCCAAACCTTCCTCTGAAGATTGAAAAGAAGCACTCTAGTTGCATGATAGATCATATAGGGTATTACCTACTTTGGAGACATGTTCAGCTGAGGACAGTGTTGTACAGCAGTACTATTTTAATTCAGGTTCACAGGTAACATGTAGCACCTGCTCCAAAGATGCTGAACAAAATGAAGGAAGGAGGACTTTGCATCAATTCTAGTCTGTAAGAATTGGGGAGATAGATTCACAGAATGGTTTGGGTTGGAAGTGACCTTAAAGATTATCTAGTCACAACCCTCCTGCCATTGGCAGGAACACCTTCCACTAGACCAGGTTGCTCAAGGACTCATCCAACCTGGCCTTGAATGCCTCCAGTGACGGGACATCCATGGCCTCCCTGGACAACCTGTTCCAGTCTCTCACTACCCTCGCTGTAAAGAATTTCCTCCTAATATTCAGTCTAAATCCGGCCTACTCAAGACTAAAACCATTGTCCTTTGTCCTATTACTTGTTAAAAAGTCCCTTCCTGGCTTTCTTGGAGGCCTTTTTCAGGTACTGGAAGGCTGCTATAAGGTCTTCCCAGAGCCTTCTCTTCTCCAGACTGAACAGTTGCAAATCTGAAGACAGAATATGAAGTAGGACAACTCGGCAGAGGAATTCTCAGGACTGACATCAAGAGTGACTCTTTTCTTGATCATCACAGCTAGCTTGACTCAAACTTGTTCTGAAGTAGTATAAGACTAGTTAAGTGCATATGTATGCATTACATACACACATGACCACACTGAACAAGGTCAGTCGTGTCACTAATGATATTACTTCTCTCTGGTCCCACTCAAAGTTTGTGCATTTTAACACCTTTGTTACTGACACATCACTGCAAATAAGCATTAAAGCTCATGGCCATTTTAAGTATGTGAAGAGCCACATTCATGCTGTTAGGGCTCATGTAATTCAAATTGTGTTCTTCAATGTCTGTATTTTAAGACCTAGTCAACATTTTGGTTTAGTACGGATCATTATGTAAATCTGCTCTTACCTTCCTTTAGGCCTCTTGTGTGGTCTTCCATTTCCCACTCCTCTCAGTTTCTGTGTTTTGTGTTTCCCGGACCTCCTGACTGCAACAGGCTTAGTGACAAGCCATCTTCCAATCTTGCAAGCAACTGGGTACATTCATTTCAGCATCCAAATCTTTCCAATTCTCTAGTAAGCATGTTCACTCTGTATAGACAACTTTTATGCTGTCTGTGATCATCCCACCTCTTCCCTGACATATCTAGCCTAGATAGTCTAGAACCATGACCAACATCAGTTGATGATTAAAGCAACTCCAGGCACTCTTCAGAAGCCCAGCTGAGCAGCTCCTTTCTTTGCTTTGACCTTTCATTGCTATCTACATCCTCACTGTAAAACTGATTCCACATCTACTGTAGCTGATTTCCTTTAAAATATTTGCTTTCACATTTCGAGTCCGGATGCCAGATTTATATATTCACAATTTTATGGTTTAAGGTGAATCTTGTAGAGTAGGGTATAGGTTGGACTTGATGATCCCAAGGGTCTTTTCCAACCTGGATGTTTCTGTAATTCTGTGTTTGCTAGTAGATGCACATTAAGTATCCAAGTGGTTTTACAAAAGTGCCTGAAGGGTAGGCATTGCAAAGCACAGCACAGCCTCTAGTCCAATACCATTCTGAGCCTTTAAATCCATGCTCAGATACACAGAAGGTTGAGGTGCTGTCTGAAAGCAAGGAAGCCTCCCTGCATCACTACACAAACATGGCTACACCACAGCAGACTTATGCAGAGTTGTCTCAGAACTGTCTTTTCATATACACATAGAATCATAGAATCCATAAGGGTTGGAAGGGACCACAAGGACCACCTCGTTCCAGCCCTCTTGCCATGGGCAGGGACACCCTAACCTAGATCAGGCTGGCTAAAGCCTCATCCAGCCTGGCCCTAAACACCTCCAGGGATGGGGCCTCAACCACCTCCCTGGGCAACCCATTCTAGCGTCTCATCACTCTCATGGTGAAGAACTTCCTCCTCATGTCCAGTCTGAATCTACCTACCTCCAGCTTTGCTCCATTCCCCCAGTTAACTGGACATTACATTCTGCAGATGTTTGAACAGCTTAAAATTGATATAAGAGCATGCACTTTACAGTTCATTCAGGACCTCATATGATCTTGTGTAGTTCAAGGACTGTAACTTGAAGATTATCCATCCTGATATCACTATGCCCATGTTTAGATAAAAATAACCACAGTAATATACTTTAAGAAGCATAATGTAAATGAAAAATTTCTCACTGATTCTAATCAGGCACAGATATATTTGTGCCATTTCTACAGTATCTATCACACTTTACAATAGATAAATTCACAGGCATTTAGAGGAGAAAAAATTCTCATAGTGCCAAGGCAGCCACATTCATTTCACTTCCTATTAGGCTTCAGTTTCTATGATGCAACCAGAACAATCACAAAATCCCCTGTTGAACTGATTTGGTTTTGTATTACTGATTCACTGAGATGCTCAAATCAGGTCCTTGAAAAAAGAGGATAGTTTTATATGAGATATCTGTTCAACCTTTATTATGCAGAAATAATGAAACCAGCACAACCAAAGGCATCTCAGCTGTCTGCCTTTCCTAACATTGAAACACTTTCTATTAGAACATGGTGAAAGCCACATTAATTACTACCTCAAAACAGGTGCTTGCCTTCAGTGCCCTAATCTTGAAGTGACCATTGACGTTATTCCTAAAGTGCTCATATTCAGCTTTAATAATGACACAAATAGTGAACATAAGATTAAGAACCATAATTAATTGATTGCATTGTTATATCTCAATATTGAATTGTACTTTCTCCTATGAACACAAATGTGATCAACTGTCTCTCTCCCCATTTAAGAAGATTTATTCAAGCAAAGGTTGGCAAACTAACTCACCAAACTTTACCCATGGAAGTGGTGAGAGCTGGCAATGGAAACAGATGCTCTATGTCCCAGGGCAGCAGTATGCCTACATTGGAAAATGTTTACAAATTTTAATTAGCTTGGGCAGCTTCTGCCACCTCAGTAATTTAACCACATCCATATTGCCTGTAACTAACAAGGAGTCTTTGCATCTTTATCACTGAAGCCCCCCCCCCAACATCTTTCCTTAACTAATGAAGTGTCCCTCAAAACCAGTGAAAAAAAATTGATATGGTCCAGGACCTGGCAAATAAAGTGATGATCTAGCTTGTGATCATATAAGGAAAAGGAATCAAAAGCCTCAAAGGAAGATCAAGCCTGAAAGACCATAAGAGACCATAGAAACCACACCTCCTAACTGGAGGACCCCTACTGAAAATAAATCCCTCATCTTCTGAGCATGCATGTAGTGAATTTAAGAAAAGATGTAGCTTTGATGTGAAGTGAGCAAGAAACTAATCCATGGATGGTTAGTAGGTGTTGACATGAGGTGTAGCTTCTATATTTCACTGCATAAATATCAGTTAGGAATTTCAGCTGGTATGCTAAATCTGTGAGAATACCCCCTAGGCACCCAGGCTTGTTCAGCTTTGTATTTAAGTAATACCTGCTCATTAATGCAAAACTCACTTTAGCAGTTCGATTACTTATTGATGTTAAGGAGTTTGATTACTGATTTTGTAAAGCCCACACTGTGAACATCTCCCATGAAATCTAGGGCAGACTGAGTTAGATTTTTTCTTTTCCATATACCTTAGTCCCATCTATAAAAAGTTACACTGCAGAAATTTTCCCAGAGTAAATGTGAGCCCTTTTCTTGAATAAAAGTTGCTGTTCAAAATAGCCACAAGCTCAAAATTGTGGGAAGATGGAATGGAGATAGAAACATGTAAATAGCTAAAGATATCTACAACCCACTGGGGAAATATTTACGGTGTCAGTAGCTAAGTTATGCAGTGTCCTGTCTGCTGGAATTATCATTGCCCAAAACATGGTGGGGGATTACAAATCTGCAATTCTTAGCTTTAAAGAAAGCAAAGCCATCGATCCATAATGCTGACTTATTTGCTGCTCATCTTCCTCATATATGATCTTTGCCTTGACTCACCAAATATCAGTATATTGCACCTCCTGCATTTTTCCTTTGAAGTGATACCACGGCTTGCTGACTATTTTTGGTTATGTGCCTTTTTCTGTTCCTGCCCTTGTTTGACACATAATGTATACAATACGTCAGCAAAGGGATCACACATTTTCTTTAACTGCTTGGGCTGGTGGTAAGGCCTTCTGGGAAGTGAAATACTAAGGATAAAGATGATACATGACTTGTATGTGTACTCATGGTCCAAGTCTGATGAATTTGAAATGCTGCGAGGTATAATTGTAGAAGCACTGTGAAATTGTGATAAATATTTTATGGTAAAGACTGTCTCAAAGATGGCACACAGCGATTTGCATCGCTGCTGAGTTTAACACTGAGTGGTCTTCTGACACCTGGGACACTGAACGACTGGCTCTTGCAAGTCCCAGTCATGGACACTTTAAAGAGTTATACAAAATCTTGCATTCTGAATGTATTGATCAGTGTCACATTAAAGAACTTATGATTTGCATTAATTTTCCTTCCTAGAAAGGTCATGAATCTTGTGCCTGGGTAGTGAGATGCAAGAGATTTATCTTCAAAAATCTGCCTTATGAGGTGGATTATGGTACCGGCGCTGTTTTGGAGAGGTGGAAAGTAAAGCACAGGGAGACTGAGATAGTTAAGGTTATGTAGAAATCCTACCTCAAAAGGGATCAGATTCCTTAATAGCCTGGCTAGGAGGCCAGAGCACTCATGCCTTGTTGCAGGTTAAAAAAACCCAAACAACAACAACAACAAGAAGAAGAAGATGGTGAGTGCCAATTAACAGCTTGATCATCAACCACATTAATCAGAAGAATTAATTGCTGTGTTAGGATCACACACTCAAACCTTACAGAGCTATGGCTCATAGTTGGGTTGAGTCAGAAAAAAAAACCATTCCTGAAGGTTCCTGTGTCACTAAACAAATGTAAAGGGCTAGCAGGCAGCAGCGTTTGATAAACACCAATCTACTGTAGTTGTTTTCCAAGTTAACACAATATCACATGCTGTTAGCAACATATCACTACACCACCTTCAGGTAATACTTATGGCAGCATTTACGAACTTCCTGCCTAAAACTGAACTGCAGTGGGCACCTCAACATGTGCAAGCAGCTGAATGTGCTCCTCCGGCCTTGACATAGGTTGCTGTTACAGCGGCTTGACAAAAAGGCAGACAAAATGTTGTCAGATTTATCTTTTTTCATCAGATTTTGAAAGCTGCAACTCTTTTTTCTGTGTATGTGTGTGTGCAACAGCATGCACACATCTCAAGACAGGGACATTCGTTACAGTATCTTCAGCTAATAAGTAGGCACATGTGACAGCAAAGAGAAGGAGACCTGTACTCTTCAGGAGTACAAAGGTACATGAATGCTGTCTGTAGTGACACACCATAGAAAGACAGACATACCAAGCCAGCATAGGCACAGTCTTGTTTCTAAAAGGTTCAATACTCCTTGCATGACAACATTTTCTGAAGGTTTGCACCTCATTCTTTTTCTAACATCTTCTGATTTTCCCAGGTTTCTTCTTAACCAAGTTTTATACAGAAAGGACTACAATGATTTCTACGCCGTTGGTCTGTTTACATCATTGTAAAAGAATCCAAACTTTTTCATCTGCGTTTCTTCCTGCTGCTTCATGGGCGCACTGAATAGCTATACATTCTGGAACCAGTTACCTTGCAGTCTAAGTATTACAGGAAAGGATGGGAACACATTCAGAGAGATACACTGTAAATTTTTTCTTTTCAACTGAGAAAAAAAATGAACAGAAAAACATGTTTCAGGCTACACATTCTGAGGCTATACATTTAGATTCTTTCCACAACTCTTCTCTTCTTTAAGAGTAAATGAAACACTCCAATATGGTTCACCTATTACACCATATTTTGACTTCTATTTAGCTCTAATCCTGGATCATTCTCAGGTAGTTTGCTTATACCCTTGGGTAACTGAATGTACACCAGCTCCACCGTTTCTGCTGCAGACTGCCCTGTTGGTGAATGATGAACAGCCTCTGAGCACAATGCACTGGCTGTAGTCTTTTCTTTATAGGAAATTCCTAAACAAACAGATTTCAGGCATTTGGTAGTTCAGCTGTCTCTGAATTCCCAGTGAAGCTGATGTGTCTCAGATATGCCAGAGTAAGCACTGGGCATGGAGTAAACCCTGTATGCTTTAATATCCACAAGCATACATCAGCTGTGCAATTTGTGCATTACAGATCCAATATCACTGCATTAGGATTAACTTGGTCTGTACTACAGGGATGACCTTTCCAAGAGCAGTTAATCCAGGGCACCTGGTTTCCCAGCCACATCGAGCTCAAATTGCTCTTTCACTTGGTGTATATACACAAAGAACAAAGACCATATCCATACCTAAGGGCTAAGTTCGAAATTAAAGAATCTGAATTTAAAAATAGTAATAGAAACTAGAATTCATATCTGTCTGGTTTATTGTACTTATTGCTAGCACAGTTTAATGCTCTTCTTCATCAGAAAAGGCTGACAAATTTTATCTCAAAGGCAACTTCCAACTCTACTTCCCATAGAAAATTGTAATTTTGAAATATTTTGTTAAGCAAGGAAAAAAATAAATTAGACCATTTAGAATCATAGAATCAATCAGGGTTGGAAGGGACCACAAGGATCATATAGCTCCAACACGCCTGCCATGGGCAGGGACACCTCACACTAGATCAGGCTGTCTAGAGGCTGGCCTTAAATGCCTCCAGGGTTGGGGCTTCCACTACCTCCCTGGGCAACCTGTTCCAGGGTCTCACCACCCTCATGCTGAAGAACTTCCTAACATCCAGTCTCGATCTACTCATTTCTAGCTTTGTTCCATTCCCCCTAGTCCTATCACTACCTGACATCCTAAAAAATCCCTCCTCAGCTTTCTTGTAGGCTTCCTTAAGATAATGAAAGGCCACAATAAGGTCACCTAGGAGTCTTCTCCTCTCCAGACTGAACAGCCCCAACTCCCTTAGGTCTCTGGCTCCAGCCCTCTGATCATCCTCGTGGCCCTTCTCTGGACACCTTCGAGCACATCCATATCTGTCTCGTAATAGTGGCTCCAGAACTGGACATAGTACGCCAGGTGGAGTCTCACCAGTGCAGAGTAGAGGGGGAGGATCACTTCCCTTGCCCTGCTGGCCACACTTGTCTTGATGCATAAGACCGTAGGAAGGAACAGATCAGACACCAGTGCAAGAATGCCAGTTGCTTCTGAATTTGCAATACTAGCTTAAAATACTGAATACTGACTGCACAGCTGCTTGTTGTTCTTCTCAATCCATTTTTAATAAAAAAGTTCTTTATTTTAAATTGGAAAAGCCTTTGTAGATGTCAACAGACAATTCTGATTTCCGTGTCTTGACTCAAAACTAAGTATCACAGGGACTTGAACCTCCATCATCAGCTTCTAGGGCAATTTTTACTAGTCAGCCACTGACTCTGTGATGAAGTTTTCTCTCTGGTTTTGTTGTTTGTTGGTTGGGGTGTGTGTGGGTGTGTGTGAGGCTTTGTGAGGTTTTTGTTTTGCTTTGTTTTGTTTTCAACTTCATACGTTCCAGCAAACCATTTCTATTTAGTTAAACTTTTTATGTTAGTTTTTGGTGGATATTTCCTACCTGCTCTAACCATAATTTTAATGCCTGAAGTCTGTTATTAATATGATCAAAGCAAACTACAGTAAAAGCATTGATTTATGTATACTGGCAGATGAAACTGTAAAGGGTGAAAGCAGTTGCTGCCCTCAGCTTTCCACTGTTGCTTTTCCTGTAGAGGGGACAGTTGGACAAGAAAATACAACCTCTAGCTAGCTGCTGTTCACAAATCAGTAAACTCAATTGAAATTATCTGTAATTTATTCTCTAGAACTTTAAAATGTGTACTTTTCATTTCATTATACGCTTTCCCCTTGCTTTACTGTTTCTTTGTATGCTTACTCCATTTCTTTGAAATGCACATCTGCTACACTTTGTATCTGAAGCTTCCAAAAAACTTCTGTTACACTTTTGAACAATGGCAGAAGCCTACAGAATTAAACACAAAATAAAGTGGCTGTTAAAAGGCAAATAAAAGGAAAGTAAACCAAAACTCTTCACTGACCAACCTGGAAATAGCAGAAATCTTAATTTCATTGAACTGCTACTAGTTTTTCATTTGTGCTAGACCTAACAGCCAAAATAGTCCTCATTTCTGTACCACTAAAAGATTTTTAAAGGAGGTTAGAGGTTTTATACCTTCCCATCATGCACCAATACACCTTAAATGACCTGAAATCCTGGGAGTACTCTTTTGAGTTCTGCCCCAGGCCTCATCCGTGCTGTCAAGAGCCTGGAGCTGCTGTAATTGAGGGATGAGGAGACAGCAGTCACAGCGCTGGCAGGGCTGCATTCTCACTAACCAGACTATCAGTCTTGGGATAGGGGTGGTTTCTGCTGCCTGATGACCACCAAACACAGTAACTTACAGACTCATAGAATGGTAGAAGTTTTGAAGGGACATCCCCTGCTCATCTAATCCAACCTCCTGCTAGATCAGATTCACCTAGACCAGATTGCACAGGAATGCATCCAAGTGGCTTTTGAAAGTCCCCAGAGAAAGTGTCTGCACAATCTCTCGGCAACCTGTTCCAGTGCTCCAGGACTCTCAGAGTACCAAAGTTTCTCCTTATGTTTAAACCTCCTGTGTTCTAGTTTGTACCTGCTGCCCCTTGTCCTATCACTGAAAAGAGCCTTGCCACATTCTCTTAACATTCACCTTTTAAATATTTATAAACATTGATTAGATCTCCTTTCAGTCTTCTCCACGCTAAAGAGCCCCAGGTATCTCAAGTCTCTCCTTGTAAGACAGCTGCTCCAATCCCCTCAACATCTTTGTGGCCCTTCGTTGGACTTTCTTCAACAGTTCTCTGTCTATGAGTCAGCTCTGACAGTAGCCTGTGAAGTCTAGGGAGCAATTTATAATTGGCAGGGGATGTACTGTGTGCCTGCATAAGAAGGGGTTGGGTGCTCAGGCCTGAGTCCAACTGCAAGATGTTTCATCCTGTAATGAAAGCTGTTACCCTACCAGATACAGAGATGTGGCAAAAAGACAAGCTCTGCTCACTGGTATCCAGTGACAAGACAAGGGACAATGAACACAGAAGGTTCCATAGAAACAGAAGGTAAAAAAAAATTTCCCTTGAAGATGGCAGAGCATTGGAACAGGCTATCCAGAGAGGTTGTGGAGTCTCTATCTCTGTTGGCATCCCAAACCTGCCTGGACATGTTCCTCTGTGATTTACTCTAGGTGATGCTGGTCTAGTGGGGGGGTTGACTAGATGATCTTCAGATGTCCCTTCCAACCCCTACCATTCTGTGATTCTGTAATCCTGGATCTTGAGAAGAGGGAACTAGAATGAAGAGTTCATTGTGTAAAAAACCCCAAACATCAAAACAGGTATGGGTTTGTATGGAAAGCTTTCATCACTAGACATTAGTGTTCACATGAGAGAGAGGAGTCCTGTAAAACTTTACTTGAATAGAGTCCACGGGGTATATCCCTGAGGGGTCTCTCAAAGTGCTGGAAGACCCAGCCTCTTTTCGTTCTAAATTCCCCTCTTCCTTTCCCCACTGTCTGAGGTACTCGGAACGTGCAGACTGCCTGGTCCCCTACTACATGTTCCCCCTTGACATGTATTACACCCTGCATCATACATTGCGTGTTCACTAAAATTTGGCTTTAGACCTCCCTGAGTGGAGAAGTTAACATTTGTTACCTTTTAAAGCATGCACATACCCTGTAAAAGCTCAAAAGCTTAGGCTGTGTCCAGTTACTCCTGGTTTCTGCTGTTTTGAAGGCCACCTTGTTGTTAAGGCAAGAGGCACGGGGAGGCTTCACTGACAAGGCCGCAAAGGCTCTGTTAATCACAGGCAACAAGGATGAGGTCAAATCGCTGAGATGGCAAAAACAGCCCCAGCCGATCAACATTTGAAAACATTTTCCAGCAATTCCCATCTTCTGCTCTTTATTGATTCCTACTTTTGTTATTATTTCAGGCTGCATATTGTAATGCCTTTATTTGTAAAGGCTCATCAGGTTTAAATTGAATACTGCAGGAAGCAAAATACCTGTGTTGCTGAAAAAGGTGGTCCGTGCCCCCTTACTCATTCCATTAACATTCTGGCTCAGTGAAAGGACAAAGATAAGCAGATCCCCCCTCTTCTGCAGTCTCTTCCCTCCCCCAAGCCTTCTCTCTGCCCTCTTCGAGGCTGGGCCGCAGCACTGCAGCAGCACCGCACAGCCCTGCGGGCTGAGGTGGTAAGAGGCGCTGGCAGGTGCCTCCCTCCATCCCTCGCCGTTGCGAGAGGCGGCCCGCCCGGGAAGGAGAGGGCCTCAGTGAGGGGACAGCAGCCAGCTCCTGCCCGCCCGCCGTTACCTGGCGCGAGAGCCGCG
>VWYK01030330.1:39334-49439 GCA_013399775.1 Semnornis frantzii | reverse complement strand
TTTTATTTGTTGGGGAAAAAAAAAAAAAAAAAAAAAAAAAAGCTGAACACTGCTGGCTTTAATGTTATCCTTTCTGTACCATTCCTTTTGATCCTTGAGGTTCACAGTGCCAATTCTCACTACCAGACACTAATTTTCGCATCAGAGATCCTGAAATGAGATCCTCATTCCTGGGGACGAATAATAATACACTGAAGCTAGTATTAAAAGTCTACAGTTCTGGGGAAGAACTAGCACAGACATTCAGAAACAGCCAACTTTGGCCCATCTGGTCTAATATATGTTATTCTAGTCATAGTTATCAAGCCACCATAAGATTTTCTTTCAAATCTCAGCAGCTGTGTGCTCCTTTGCTGTCTTGGATGAAGTAAAGTGAAAGTCTGCAGCCCAAAACACTCCAGTTCTGGAGAATTTTGAGTTTTAAGGACCATATAGACATAATTTTTTTTTTCCCCTAATGTCTTACTCATTTGCTTTCAAGATGCTAGATTAAGAGTGCTGGCCAGACCACCTCTGTAATGCCATCTCTGTTTACAAGATACTAGTTTTATTCTCTACCTTAGCCTAAGTGCTAAGTTCATCTAATTGGGTTTGCAAGTTGGCACTCATCTAAATGCTACCGGCAGAAACTTGATTCCCATATCTACAAGGGCACATTGGCTTCTAAACAATCACTCGCCCTCTCACAGCAAGCCTAGCATTTTAATTTTAGGTTAGCTTTAGTTTCCTTTGTTATTGACACCAGCTTTGTCTGCCTGAGTAGAAAGGCTAGAGACTGACCCAGGAGCAAGTGATGGGTGGAATTTCCCAGTGTATCAAGTTGTACCTACCTGCTATTGCCAGAAAACAACCTGCAGCTTTCTTTTCACAAACTGACCAAGATCTGGCTTAAAAATACATAGGTTTCTGCCCTCCTTTATTTCCATTGTGGTTTTAAAACATCCAAAACTTTGTTGCTCTGGTATAAACTATCTTAGCCTTTAATCTCCATTTATCCCAGGGCTCCAGGTCTGCAGCCCTCAATGTAGGCAGGACATGGAGTTGATGGAGAGGGCCCAGAGGAAGGCCATGAAAATGATCAGGTGGCTGGAGTACCTCTGCTATGAGGATGGCCTGAGGGAGCTGGGAGTGTTCAGCCTGCATAAGAGAAGGCTTCAGGGAAACCTAAGAGCAGCCTGATAGCACCTGAAGGGGGCTACAAGAAGGATGGAGAGAGACTGTTTACAAAGGCCTGCAGTGATGGGACAAGGGACGATGGCTTCAAAATAGAGAAGAGCAGACTTGGATGTAAGGAACAAGTTCTTTACCAGGAGGGTGGTGAACACTGGAACAGGTTGCCCAGGAAGGTAGCTGGGGCCCCATACCTGGAGATATTCAAAGTGAGACTTGACAGGGCTCTGGACAATCTGCTCTAGCAGAGGATGTCCCTGCTGACTGCAGAAGGGGTTGGACTGGATGACCTTTGAAGGTCACTTCCAACCCAAACCATTCTATGATTCAATGATTCTATGATTTATTCATGGCCAATTTACACTCATTCTTTCCTGTGTCATGTTCTTCAGCATAAGTGACTCCCTCCCTTCCAGGTGTTTTACCTGTTTTGAATTCACAGAGAGCAACCATGACCTTTTTCAGCCTTTGCTCCCCTAAGCTGAGCAAGCTCTCTTCAGTACAGCACTTTTCATTTCCACTTCTGTGCACCTGTTCCACCCTGAATTCCCTCTGCCTCAGTCATTGATGCTGAGAAGGGCACACAATAGTCTAGATCAGATTTTGGCAGTCACACACACACCTGCTTGAAGGTCTCTCTTTTTTTTTTTTCCTACAATTACCTCAATCATCTAAGTATTGCAATTCACAAAAGTGAATTGCCTCATAGTCAGATTCAGATCAACGAATACATCCCAAAGCACTTTATCCCATTATTCCCACCTGGCATCTCCACAACACTTTCCCCAGGATATTTCTGCAGGGGATGGTTTGCTTCATACAGTTTTAGCCATCTAAGCATTAGCAGCTAAGCTCATCGACTTTAAAGTAGCTGTCCAAAGCAATATAGAATCATAGAACAGTTTGAGTTGGAGGACACCTCCAAAGGTCATCTAATCCAACATCCCTGCACTAAGCAGGAACATCTCCACTAGATCAGCTTGCTCAGAGCTTTGGCTGGTCTGATCTTGAAGATCTCCAGAGATGGGACCTCAGCTACCTCCTTGGGCAACCTGTTGCAGTGTTCCAGCACCCTCACGGTGCAGAATTTGTTCCTAACATCTAATCTTACTCTCCTTTTCTCTAATTCCAAACCATTGTCCCTTGTCATGACACTGCAGGCCTTTGCAAACAGTCACTCTCCATCCTTCTTGTAGCCTCCTTCAGGTCCTGGCAGGCTGCTCTAAGGTCTCACTGGAGTCTTCTCTTCTCCATACTGAACACCCCCAGCTCCCTCAGCCTGTCTTTGTAGCAGAGGTGCTCCAACTCCCTGATCATTTTTGTGGCACTCCTCTGGACCCCCTCCATCGGGTTCGTGTCCTTCCTGTGTTTAGTGCTCCAGAGCTGGACAGAGTACTCCAGGTGAGGTCTCACCAGAGCAAAGTGGCAGAATCACCTCTCCTGACCTTCTTTTGATCCAGCCCAGGATGCCATTGGCCTTCTAGGCTGCAAGTGCACACTGCTGGCTCATGTTCAGCTTCTCATCCACCAGAACTCCCAAGTCCTATTCGTGTGGTAGATACATCTGTGAATCATGTCATCTATCTCCAGCAAATCTCTAGTACTAACAGGATGTCTAAAACCCAAGGTCACACAGACTGTGTGACACATGGGCCATGTTAATATGAATATACAGCCCTTGCCTAGGAGCTTGAGGTCAATTTTATGTCTCACACCTGTAAGTGCCAAAATCATTCATGGTCCCCCTACTTCTTCCTAAGCTTACACCAACCCTGGTCAACTCGAACAAGTGAAAACCAAAGCTCCCACTCTATCAGTCATTCTTATCTACTCTGTGGGTGTCTTACCCACTGACCTCCTGGGCCTTGAATTACTCAACACCAAGGAGATACATCTGTGAAGACGTGTCTTCACAGAAACTATTTAGACTGAGTTACTCCACATGGTAAGATGGAATAGAAAAGGATAAACTGGAGGACAGCAACAGAGTTTGGAAGAGATACTGGGAAATAAGACTAGAATGCTGCTCACTTGCCAGCTCCTGGAACAAATGGATGGACTGAGCTAGACCTGAGACAGCTTTCAAAGTCTGATGAACGGCTCTGGGGAATACCTGAAAGCACAAACTATGGGACAACTCAGGCCACATCTGAGGGAAGCTCCTGACAAAAACACTTTTTTCTAGATACCAAAGACACAATAATCACTCCCTACCATAACTCTTCTCACTTAAAAGACTTCAAGAAGTATAAAGCTCCTAAGCAAGCATTTCTTTGTGATCTGGACACAGACTTTTTCTCAGATGGAGAAACTCCTCAAATGGTTCCTGAGTGCAGGTATGGGAAGGTTAGGAGAACAATGAGGAAACAGCCTTTTGACTACACCTCTCTGCTCTTTCTCATTATTTAAAATGGGCAAAGCCAGGACAGATGTGGGACAGGCCCACAGGATCCACTGAAAAGCTGTTGTCACTGCCTAAAAAGACAATCATGGTTAGAAGTCATAGAATCACAGAATCAAGCAGGTTGGAAGAGACCTCCAAGCTCATCCAGCCCAACCTAGCACCCAGCCCTAGACAATCAACCAGACCATGGCACTTAGTGTCCCATCCAGGCTTTGCTTCAACACCTCCAGGCACAGCAACTCCACCACCTCCCTGGGCAGCTCATTCCAATGCCAATCACTCTCTCTGGCAAGAACTTCCTCCTAACATCCAGCCTAGACCTCCCGTGGCAAAACTTGAGACCTCCTCATGTCCCCTCATTCTGTTGCTGGTTGCCTGGGAGCAGAGCCCAACCCCACCTGGCTACAAGCTCCCTTCAGGTAGCTGTAGAGAGCAATGAGGTCTGCCCTGAGCCTCCTCTTCTCCTGGCTGCACACCCCCAGCTCCCTCAGCCTCTCCTCAAAGGGCTGTGCTCCAGGCCCCTCCCCAGCCTTGCTGCCCTTCTCTGGACACTTTCCAGCACCTCAACATCTCTCTTGAATTGAGGGGCCCAGAACTGGACACTGCACTCAAGCTGTGGCCTGACCAGTGCTGAGTGCAGGGGCAGAATAACCTCTGTGGTCCTGCTGGCTACACTGTTCCTGACCCAGGCCAGGATGCCATTGGCTCTGCTGCCCACCTGGGCACACTGCTGGCTCCTGTTCAGCTACTATCTCCCAGCACCCCCAGGTCCCTCTCTGCCTGGTTGCTCTCCAGCCACTCTGTCCCCAGCCTGTAGCATTCTTGGGGTTGTTGTGGCCAAAGTGTAGAACCCTGCACTTATCCTTGTTAAATCTCATCCCATTGGCCTCTGCCCTCCCATCCAGCCTGTCCAGGTCCCTCTGCAAAGTCATGTCTGATTTGATGAGAGGGGTAAGCAAGGTAAGTCTAGGCTCATCCATCTATTCCAGAACCAGAAAGTCAGATCCCATGGATTGCTCTGACCCTCCTTACCTGAGCCACTTCCTTGTTGTTGCAGTTTACACATCTGGGCCTCATCTGGGGTTTGCTCTCTTGACCACTCAGCCTTTGCCCCAAGCACTACTCTCCCGCTCTTATCACTGCAGGCATTTTGGTGCTTTGAAGCACTACAAAGTTGATTTTTCAGTTTGTTTGGCTTTGGTGTTGCTGGGTTTCTAACATTTCAGCCCAAGGAGTGAAGCTCCACCAGCACACTGCATACAGAGGCTTCCCATGCGGTAGTCTGAAAGATGCGTCCTACATAGGTGAAGCCACCAGTTTGCTTCTTCCTGTGAGCTCCCATCTGACTTGGCTGGATCCCTCTTGAGCTTTGAGGCTGCTGTGTAGCCTGTCCAGACACCCAAGGTGTGGTGGGCTGAAAGGCAGATGGGTATCTCCTGCCACGCCGTCCAATGCATGGCTAAGAACTCTTGTATTCTGTAAAAGAAGTATTCACAATTAGAGGCAAAGCTGTGAGGCCTCACAGCAAAGGATTCCCACCAGGTTCTTAAAGTGACTGGATAATTGTTTAGTACAACACTGATTGTATGCAAGAGAAGAGGCTTTTGCCAGCTTCATTCTCTCTTCCTCACATCTACATTCCCCTAGTGATGGAGAATTTAAAGTGGTGAGAAAGGCCTGTGTGTGAGAGTAGCAGCTTGAGACTCAGGGTCTGCCAGTGGCTGCCTAGGGAATTGAGAAGCCTGGTAGAGGCTTGCCCACCAGAAAAAAAAACAAAACTATCATTTGTTGTGTCACTTGAGTGCAGAAAGCTTTGTCCAGTTACCACACGAAGCTTGATTTCAAATTACTAACATTTTCCCCCACATTTTCAAGTCTCAAGCTGTGCCAGGCGAAGTTTAGGCTTGAGGTGAGGAGAAAGTTCTTCACTGACAGAGTTATTCACTACTGGAATGGGCTGCCCAGGGAGGTGGTGGAGTCACCGTGCCTGGAGGTGTTCAAGGTGGGTTTGGATGTGGCACTTGGTGCCATGGTCTCGTCTTGAGGTCTGTGGTAATGGGTTGGACTTGAGGATCTATGAGGTCTCTTCCAACCTTGGTGATACTGTGATTTTCAAGCTCAGCTTCAGGTAGAGACCCGATGTGCAACCAAACATAAGCTGCATGTGTATCCTTCTATTGCTTGCAGGTTCTGAAGAGCATTAAAAGTTAACAGCACATATCCCAATATAACGAATTTGTCAGATTTCATTCACAGGATTGTCAGGGTTGGAAGGGACCTCAAGGATCATCCAGTTCCAATGCCCCCTTGCCATAAGCAGGGACACATCACACTAGATCAGGCTGCTCAGAGCTCCATCCAGCCTGGCATTAAACACATCCAGAGATGGGGCCTCCACCAGCTGCCTGGGCAAACTGCTCAGGTGTCTCACCACCCTCATGGTGAAGAACTTTTTTCAATTGCCACATTCTGCCTTAGATTTTTCAGACAGAGAAGCTTAGCTGCATCACCATCAAAATGTGCTAGAGATATGCTAGGAAAACCAACACTTCTCAGCCTTAATAAACCCTGCCCTTCTATCCCAGAGGAAGTTTTTTGAATGTATGTTGTCTCAATGCCTCTAGGGGGAGGGGGAAAAAGGCATTAGCTGTGTATTACAGAACAATGTAAACTCCTAAAGCCAGGATATCTCTGTGGGTTTTCTTCTGTGCATCCACCTGGCACACATTACATCATAATGCTATAATAAGCATGTCGATGCACGCATCTATTTAATTTTGGCAAGTGCTTGATTGCAGCCTTTTGTACAGAGGCAGTTCCTGGTGCTGAAGAATTGCAGCTAGGAATTGTGATAGGCAGCGAATCGAAGTGATTTTTGAATGGAGAACAATAGCTGTAATGAAGATTTGCATTTTTAAAGGCATGCAATTAACAGCACTATTAGCTTCTTCCTCTGGCTAAAAAAGTCAAGCTGAACTACCTTTTCACAGAATCACAGAATTGGCAGGGTTGGAAGGAACCTCAAGGATCATCTAGTTCCAATTTAGATCAGGTTTTCCACTAGATCAGGTTGCCCAAAGCCACATCCAGCCTGGCCTTAAAAACCTCCAGGGATGAGGCTTCCACCACCTCCCTGCGCAACCTATGCCAGTGCCTCACCACCCTTGTGCTGAAGAACTTCTTCCTAACATCTAATCTAATTTTCCTCTCCTCTAGTTTTGTTCCATTCCCTCCAGTCCTGTCACTACCTGACACCCTAAAAAGTCCCTCCCCAGCTTTCTTGTAGCCCACTTCAAACAGTGGAAGGCCACAATAAGGTCTCCTCCGAGCCTTCTCTTCTCCAGACTTAACAGCCCCAACTCTCTCAGCCTGTCTTCATAGGAGAGAAGCTCCAGGCCTCTGAGCATCCTCGTGGCCCTTCTCTTGTGGCCCTTTGCTGAACTTGTGTTGAGCTTTGTATTTCTTTTGCTTTGCTGACAAGCATAAAGCATGCAAGTCAGCTGCTGCTCAGCTATGTTTGAATATTGCTGCTAGAAATGGCTGTCCCATGAGAGAGAAGCAGCAGGGCAAGTCAGTAGATGTGCCAGGAACGAATGGGTGAAAAGAATGCATTGCTTATTTCAGGGCCTGATCCGAATGGCTTTTGTAAGGCACAATACCACAGTGTGGAAGGTAGGAAGATTTTTCCTTCCATAGTTTCTTTGAATTTGTATTTTGTACATTCATAGACTCATAGAATGGTTTGGAAGAGACCTTCCAAGGTCATTTAGTCCAATCTCCCTGCACTGAGTAAAGACCTCCTCCACTAGAACAGCTTGCTCAGAGCCTTTGTAGAGCCTGACCTTGAATATCTGCAGGGATGAAGCCTCAAATACCTCCCCAGGGACCATCTAGCTAATGCACACAGTATCAAACAAAGGCATATCCTTATGGTCCTCCAGCCTTTTGCTGTAGAAATTCAGTGAGTTTGAACACACCCCTATGAAGGCACAGCACTGGAACCAGTTATTGCAATGTTTAAAACATCACCAAATACAAACCAGACCAGCATCATGGTAGACAAAGACTGAACAGCTGAAAATCCTTCAAGAAAGCTGAGTTCCTAATTCTTGTAATGCTGCTTACTTAATGTTTCCATCATTTTTTTGTTTTCCAGGTATTGCTTCTTTCTCTGAAATCTCCTTGTTTACCAAGCTCAGTAACTGCCAGTAGTAACAGTGATGAATGATCTGCCTGAGCTTTTTTGGGCCACATCTTGAGGTTTCCACTTAAACTTTATTTAGTTCTTAAACAGACAACACTTCCTTGAGCTTTCAGTGGTCTTTGCCTTTCAAAGCTGCTTTATAAGATGTAGAAGAGTTCACCACACTGTATCTTTGAAGGTCTCTTCCAAACCATTCTATGAGTCTATAAGTAGTTAAAAAGCAAGGCTGAGCGTGAATCTTTTAGTTACCACGGTGGGATGGAAACTGAAGTCTCTCCTTGTCATGTTAATGACACAGCCATTGAAGCATGGAAATCGGGGTGCTTCAAGTCATTCCTCTACTAGTCCTTGAGCAAAGGGAACTATTTGTTAAATCTTTATCAATCACTACAGTCTGAAAAAGAAACACTTGGATGCTTTCAGGGAAACTGTGCATAGGTTTAGTCCACTTAAGCCAGAGACGTAAATATCTAAGCTAAGCCTTGAACATCCCCAGAGAGAAGGCATCCACAGCTTCCCTGGGCAGCCTCTTCCAGAGTCTCAGCACCCTCATACAGAAGAACTTCTTCCCAAAATCTAGTCTAATTCTGCTCTCCTTCAGCTTCAAACCATTCCCCCTTGGCCTGTCTCTAGACACCCTTATGAAAAGTCCCTCCGCAACCTTTCTGTAGGATCCCTTCGGGTACTGGAAGGCAACTCTAATGTCCCCCCTGGAGTCTTCTCCTGTCTAGGCTGAACGACTCCAGCCCCCTCAGCCTGTCCTCATTGCAGAGGTGCTCCAGCCCTTGGATAATCTTTGTAGCCCTACTCTGGACTTGCTCAAACAGCTCTTGGACTAATTTCAGTTGCAGAATATATCTTCTTATATGCAAACTGTGAAACCTAATGTCAACATTTCATTTAAATGTGAGGTACAGGAGAAGGCAATGTACCGGTACATTAAAACAATTAATACAGCTACTTATTATATTGACATCAACTTCTGTAATTCCTTTTTCCCTACAGAAATGCACAGTTCTAGCATTAAAATGCATCCATGTGACTAAAAAGTGAGACAAATGAAAAAGAGATTGCGTTCACCAGAATTTAGAAACACTCCAGCATCTGCTGGACAGCAAGCTCTCCATGGAACAGCAATATGCCCTTGTAGTCAAGAAGAGCAATGGGATCCTGGGGTGCATGGAGAAGAGTGTGACCAGTAGATCAAGGGAATTTCTCTTCCCTCACTACTCTGCCCTGGTGAGGCTCCACCTGGAATACTGAATACAGTTTTGGGCTCCCCAGTTTGAAAGCGGAGGGCTACAAGGATGCTGAAGGGACTGGAGGAAAGGCTGAGAGCCCTGGGGCTGTTTAGTCTGCAGACGAGAAGGCTGAGAGGGATCTGAGCAATGTCTGGGGGTCAGGGACAGCCTCTGGTCAACTGTACTCACAAAGGGCAAAGGATGGAAACTGCAGCACAGGAAGGTCCACCTCAACATCAGGAGGAACTTCTTGAGTGTAAGGGTGAGAGAGCCCTGGCACAGGCTGCCCAGAAAGGCTGTGGAGGCTCCTTCTATGGAGCCTTTCCAGTCCTGTCTGGATGTGTGAGACCTGTTCTGGATTCTCTGCTCCTGCTTTGGCAGGGGAGTTGGACCTGAAGATACCCAGAGGTCACTGCCAACATCCTGTGATCTATATTCTACTTCTGTATCCTAACAAAAGGGTAAAAAAGCCAGCAAGGAGTAGCTCCCATCCTAAACTTTAGAAGGAAGATCTAAACCCAAACAAGCTAAAGGCAGAAAATAAGATTAGATTTTATATTAAACAAATTCTAAGGATTACAGAGAAAGAAATTGAAACTAAGGCAACGCCACTTAAGCATCTTGAGAACCACATAGCTGCAACAACTTGCAACTTTATTATTATTATTGTTGTTTGTTTCTTGTGTGTGTTCTTTGCTCTAAATATTGAGAACCATTCAAATATTCCTCATCATTTCATGATAGACACAACTCCACTTTGCTTAGACAAGCCAGTGGCAGTCAAAGCTTTAAATCCCTAGAAGATGCAAAGTGGTTCAAAAAGCCAGAGGCCCTCTCATCTCCTGCCAGCAGAAGAACTGGCCCCTAGATACTTAAATACAGAAGGAGAGCCAAAAAAAACCGCTAAGCTGTCAGGAAAAGTGTCTGTTTGCCGCTACTTTGCCAGTCCAAAATAAACTGCAAACTTCTTTTTGTTTTTTGTTTTTTAATTTTGTGTCAAATCTGTCATGCAGACATCAAGAATCTTCTTTGTGGGGAAAAGAAATTCTGCCCAACATCAGAGGTCCCTTGGAAATCTCTTTTTTT
>VWYK01030330.1:25061-39315 GCA_013399775.1 Semnornis frantzii | reverse complement strand
AAATTTTTTTTTTTTTTTTTTTTTTTTTTTTTTTAAATTTCAGGATAATGCAATGGACAAGAGGGGAGGCATTTTACAGATTTTCCACAAGACTTCACTTCAGCTTGCAGAAACATTAGGGGGCAAGCCAAGAAAGAAAATATAAAAGCATCTGAAGAATGGATCTGCAGCCAAACCACTGCTTGCTGACACCACTGGTATCATCTCAGCTGCTGAGACTGAGGTTAAGGTAATGACCCAACCACTCCAGCCAGCCAGCAACTAAATGACCACTGTGGCCTAGTGTAAAGGAATAAAACTGATGGAACTGGGATTGTTCATCCTGGAGAAGAGAAGGCTCTGGGGAGACTTCATAGCAGCCTTCCAGTACCTGAAGGGGACTACAAGAAGGCTGCATAAGGATTGTTTGCAAAGGCCTGCAGGGACAGGACAAGGGACAATGGTTTGAAGTAGATTTAGATTGGATATTAGGAACAAGTTCTTTGCCATGAGGATGGTGGAATACTGCAATAGGCTGTTCTGGGAGGCAGCTGAAGCCTCATTCCTGGAGATTTTCAAGGTCAGTTTGGACAAGGCTCTGAGCAAGCTGCTCTATTGGAGGCTGCCCCGGCTGACTGCAGTGGGGTTGGACTGGATGACCTTTGGAGGTCCCTGTCAGCCACAACCATTCTATGGTTCTATAGTTGACTGATCAGTAGAGAAACTCTGCAAACAACTTCTATACTCCTGTTTTAGGTAACATCTTCTCTGGGATAACAGAGTTATTTTAGATTCTTCATGTCCTTTATTGCTTCATGAATAGGAGTTACCTGTAGCTGTTACAAAGAAGGTGGATATATTAAGCCTCAAACTCACGGTCAAGTAGACAGAAATAAACATAACTACTTTACTTCAGCCCTAACAAGTGAGTCAGCAGTCAGACTTTATTTCCCCTGCCGAAGTTGGAAAACAAATTAAGCTGACAACATGCCTCTGATGGTGATGACATCACTGAGAGTGGAGTTATTTTCAGTCTCCACAGCACTGGGAAAGGAGAAGTATAAAGGAGAGAAAGGGAAGCTTAAAGTTTTTCTTATGCTACTCTTAATTTATTTGCTTCCCACTCACTCCCCCAAATAAGGTATTTTTTTGCAATTGTTCTTCCAGGCCCTTTTCAAAGGCTTGTAGCTGAGTACAACTTTTTTTTCTTTCTTTTTTTCCCCCCTTCTCTAAGGAGCACCAATACCTAAGGTTTACAATAGTTCTAGCCTTGTATTAAGTGGGAATGAGTCCTCCAAAGACTTTAGAATTGCATCTAAATATAAAAGGGAAAAGGTTAAACCATTTGCCCAAATGGCCTTCATCAGTGCTATAAACAGTGAGATTGAAGACACCCTTAGCAAGTTTGCAGATGATACCAGGCTGAGTGGTGAGGCTGGTCAGTCTGACGGACAGGCTGCCATCCAGAGGGACCTGGAAAGGCTGGAGAAGTGAGCTGAGGAGAATCTCATGAGGTTCAATAAGGCAAAGTGTAAGATCCTGCACCTAGGTTGGGGCAAACCTACATGTCAGTCCAGAAAGGGAGATGATGAGATTGAGAGCAGCCCTGAAGAAAAGGACTTGGGGCTGCTGCTGAAGGAGAAGCTGGACAGGAGCCAACTGTGTGCACTTGCAGCCCAGAAGGCAAATGGCAGGTTGGGCTGCATCTGGTAGTGTGGCCAGAGGTGGAAAGAGGGGATCCTGCCACTTTGCTCTGCTCTGGTGAGACCTCACCTGGAGTCCTGTAACCAGCTCTAGAGCCTCCAACACAAGAGAGACATGGACCTATTGGAGCAGGTTGAGAGGAGGAGCTGAACAGCTCTTCTATGAAGACAGATTGAAAGAATTGGTGCTGTTCAGCCTGGAGAGAAGGCTCCAAGGAGACCTTAGAGCTACATTTAAAAATCTGAAGGGGATCTACAGGTAGGTTCGGGAGGGACAGTTTAGAAGGGCTTGGAGCAATAGGACGAGAGGCAACGGTTTGTAACTGGAGCAGGGTGGATTAAGCCTGGACATCAGGAGGGAATTCTGTGCAATGAGAGTGCTGAAATACTGGCACAGGCTGCCCAGGGATGTGCTTGAGGCCCTGTCCCTGATCTGTCAAGATCAGAAGATCAGACTGGATGTGTCCCTGGGCAGCCTGCTCTAGTTGGAGGTGTCCCTGATGCCTGCAGGGAGTTTGGAGAAGAAGACCTTTGAGGGTCCACTCCAACCCAGTGCAATCTATGAACTTCTGAATCTCCAAAAATTACCTTACATGTATTCTGTCAGTCTTTAGATGCCCAACCTGTGAGTCCCAGAGGATGTGGCCCTACACCTGCAAAAACACATCTCTCTCAAGTGCACTCCTTGCTACAGAGAGGAGGTGGAAAACTTCTGCTTTTTGACACTACAAAAGCTGCTCTTTGAAGAGTTTTCCAACTTGGAAAAAAATACACTTTCTGGGACAGCAGCTGAAGAGACTCTACTAAGATGGATACAAAAAGACTCAAGATTTGGGGAAAAGCAGAAGCCTGAAGCACAAGGTGACATTAAAAATGCATGAAGCTGAGAAACAGTAGAAAAGAAGATGCAGAAGGATACAGAGCCATAGGTAAAGGATAAAATGAGAGAAGTCAACTAAGATAGGACAGAGATACAAACCCAGCTTGAGTAAGAAGCTGAAAGAAGGTGCAGAAGTGTCAAGGCAGATGGGAGCAGTCTGGAGTTGTGAGTGAGTGACAAGACATGAAGCGATGAGAACATTGCAGCAATGGGACTGCAACTCCTGGTCATGGGAACAGACAAGAAACACTGAATTACAAATATGCAGCTCCTGAAGGTACACAGCTTAATGAGAAGCTGATCACTTGAGAAGGAAGATTAGAGAGGTCTCCTGTACAGCAAGTGGGAAGTTATTAAGAGAAAAGGTTTAGGTGTGAAAAGGGGAAGCAAAGTGTTTGATGTGCTGTGTGCAGTGGTGAAGTAGGTACAAATGAAGATGTCAGGGCAGGAGAGAGGAGATGTGGCAAGTGATAAAAGAGATGTACCTGTGGTGGGTAAGGACCTTGGTTCCACTTCATATAGTGCACAGAGAGCAGGCAACCTGCTTCTTCTGTCTAGTGCCAGTCTGGGCTGTGTGAGAAGAATGAAGAACACCTTGAAAGAAATACAAGAACTAAATTAAGAGAACCAGGTCTGTCTTCAGAAGATGAAATAGAGAATAAAGGTATGGAGGATTAGGAGGACTCAGAAAATGCAGTGAGATTTGGCTGGAAGGAAATTACTGACAGATTTCCTGCTTGTTTCTAGGGAAAAATAAACCCAGTGTGGAATGCGACCCTAAAAACATCAGCATCAGTGTGTCACTAGTGTAAAAGGGGTTTCTCTGGACCACAGTGGGCAAATTCTGTCATAAAGATGAGTGGGACTTTAAGGAACTCATAAAGGATTTGGATGTTAGGAACAGGTTCTGCATTATGAGGGTAGTGGAACACTGCAATGGGTTGCTCAGGCAGATGGTTGGGGCTCCATCCCTGGAGATATTCAAGGTGAGGCTCGACAGGGCTCTGGACAACCTGATCTAGTTGAGGTTGCCCCTGCTAACTGCAGAGGGGCTTGGACTGGATGAGCTTTGGAGGTCCCTTCCAACCCAGACCATTCTGTGATTCTACAATCTCTTTGTTCTGAAAGACTATTAAAGGAAAAAAAAATAGCAATCTCTAGCAATGAAAATAATAATTAAAGAATGCTTGCAACAGAGCAATTCAGCAATCTGTGGCAATGGCCATCTTATTGCAGTTTGCACTCTCTCTTAACCAGTGTCATTAGTAGTGGCTCTACAAAGCACAAAGGAATAAGCCACTGCAATATTGCAGAAACACTGTCAGCACTGATCAAAGCCCTCCTCATAGCTTTTGTTCATCTAGGGCAAGTAGCTCATTTCCGTGCAGCAGAGGACATTTCCTTCTGGTAAAGCAGGCAAAATAATGTCATTGTTTCCCGAAAATCATGATTTTTCAAAGCAGTTTCTTTGAAGTCAAAGTCCCACTCTTGCTGCAAGTGCATCAGTGAAGAAGGAAGACAATCCTGACAACTTGTTTAATCCTTTCTAGTAGTGATGTAATACCAAAGACTCAATTAACTTGCAGGCCTGCAAGTGAAGCCACTGGAAATTTTTATCTGGTTGCAATGGATTTAATGGGACCCTGCATGATTGCTTCATTAATCTTGTATCAAGTGACTCTGAAAATGAAAACATTGGCAGATTTCTACAACTGCTTAGAGCATCTCTACAGATTATCTCTTAACACATCAGCCTCTCCAGTTTCCTGAGATTCACTACTGACACAAAAATTTGTATAAAAAGTAACTGGCTATTCATTTCCAAGACACAAGGACTCCTTTTATGCTCTTTAGAATTGTTTTGCACTTCTTCCTCTTCCCTGTCTGAAGAGCCATCTCCTATTCTCACCCTTTTGCTTACTGGAAAATGACCAACAAGCCAAAACTCCTCCACAGCCTCCCCTTCTTCACCTACAGCATCTTGCCTGATCAAGTCTGTGCCACCTCTTTGCTTAAGCACACCACAGCCCAGAAGCTTTCACAGCTCAAAGAGCAGAGATTTTATCCCTTTTGATTCACCTGTCACCTTTTTCGCAACACCAAAGCTCTAAATAAGGGACACAACCTTCAGCTAGATAAATCTTGCTGCCTCCTCACCTCACTACTCATTTTGGCAAGGTTGTGATTCTGAAGCAAGGCCTCGAGGCATGTCTTTACTCCATTAAATAGGACAATGTGGGACAACACAGCAGGGGCAGAGTGCAATACCCATGAGGAGGACGGGGTGGTTTCAGCTAACATATTTGTCTTCCCTCCTTCCAGACTATTTCATCATGTTCATGCTTCCTTTCAGTCAGTGCTGACTGTGGGTGATGGAAATGAGCACTCACTGTGGCACTGTAGCACTGGACGGTCCTGGAACGATTGCCGAGGATCTAAAATATCCATACTCGGAATCACAGAATGGTAGGGGTTGGAAGGGACCTCTGGAGATCATCTAGTCTAACCCCTCAGCTAATGCAGGTACACCTAGATCAGGCTACACAGAAACATGATGTCCAGGTGAGTTTTGAATGTCTCCAGAGAAGGAGACTCAACCTCTCTGGGCAGTCTGTTCCAGTGCTCTGTCACCCTCAAAGTAAAGAAGTTTCTCCTTAAGTTCAATTGAGGCTCCCTGTGTTCTAGTTTGTACCTGCTGTCCCTCGTCCTGTCACTGGGCACCAGTGAAAGGAGCCCTGCCCCATCCTCATGACATCCACCCTCTACATATTTATATGCATTTATAACATTCCCTCTCAGTCTTCTCTTTTCCAGGCTGAAGAGCTCCAGGGCTCTCAGCCTCTCCTGGAAAGAGAGATGGTCCAGTCCCCTTATCATCCTCACAGCCCTTCACTGGACTCTGTTCACTAGTTCCCTGTCCCTCTCAAACTGGGGAGCCCAGCACTGGACACAATGCTCCAGCTGTGGCCTTCACCATATCTTCCATTTATCATGTTTGAAACCCAAGAGTTTCTCCCCAGAGCAGCACTAGCCAGAGAAACTACAATCTTAGGAACAGAAACCTTTTCAGCAGTACATTATCGATGGGACACAAGGAAGGATGCCAGCATGGTTTGGAGCTTGCCCACTCTCAGCTCATACAGAGTGGTGAGGAAACACTTCACGGCAAGTCAAGTATCAGCAAAGTTCCTTTTTCACATAAGTCACATATCGAGAGTACAAAGGAGTGTGAATCCTTGAGGTAAGCCAAGGCTTGCAGCAGGAATTCCCCAGCAGCCATCATACAGAGAGAAGGGGAAAATGCCACACACACTGCCTGCTGCATGCCATGCACCACTTTAAGCCCTTGTGATTTGCATTTGATGATGATGTTACAGGTTATAATGAGTGTGGGAGAAAGTGTATGGACGTGGTGGTTGGACACAAAGCTGAGTCCCCCTCCGAATTACACCGTTTGGTTCTCTACACAGAAGGGAAGGATTTAGGGAGATCTTTTAGTGGTCTTTTGGTGTTTTAAGGGGGTTGATAAGAAAGCTGAGGGCATGCTGAGGGCTCCCTGCTGTGACCAGTATGAGGGGTGATGGTTTGAAACTCAGAGGAAGATTCAGACTAGACCTAAGGAGGACATTTTTTATGCTGAGGGCAGTGAAACCCTGGCAGAGGTTGCCCAGAGAGGTGGTGGTAGAGTCCCCATCCCTGGAAACACTCCAGGTCAGGTTGGGTGGGGCTCTGAACAACCTGACTGAGTTGAAGATGTCTACGGTCACTGCAGTATGGTTGGACTAGATGATCCTGAAAGGTCCCTTCCACCCCAAACTATTGCATTCTATTCTGCAGGCAAAAAGGCAAGACACAAATGTGAGGTGCTGATGGAAGAGCAAGTGAACTGCTTTGAGAGAACACAAAGCCAGCAATGGCAGCAAACTATATTTTTAGGTCTGATCACTTCACCAGCAGGTATTCCAGGAAAGATCAGCAGACTGCTAGGAATGAGGATCAGATGTCAAGCAGAATAAAAGACAGCTGTTAGCTCAGTCAGGAGACTCCTGTTTGGTGTAACTGTCACGGAAGAGAAAGTAAAGCTTTCTAGATTAAAAAAGGATTCTTCTCTAAGAGGGACTGGGTAGTCTATGAAAGGAGGTGAAGAGGAAGGTTGTTAGAGCACATGATTTGCTGGGTAGCACTCAAAGAGACCAAAGAGTCAAGGGGATCTTAAAGCTATTTAATTGAGAGAGCATAAAAACAGGAAATTGAGGAGTAAGGTTCTATTAAAGAAACAAAACACCAAAACGAACCTTAGGTAATCTGGGTTTTGCTTATCAATACAATCACAGAATCAAGCAGGTTGGAAGAGACCTTCAAGAACATTGAGTCCAACCTAGCACTCAGCCCTACCCAATCAACTAGACCATGGCACTAAGTGCCCCATCCAGGCTTTCCTTCAACCCCTCCAGGGACAGAAACTCCCCCTCCCTGAGCCAATCACTCTCTCTGGCAAGAACTTCCTCCTAACATCCAGCCTAGACCTCCCCTGGAACAGCTTGAGACTGTGTCCCCTTGTTCTGTTGCTGGTTGCCTGGGAGCAGAGCCCAGCCCCACCTGGCTACAACCTCCCTTCAGGTAGCTGTAGACAGCAATGAGGTCTGCCTTGAGCCGCCTCTTCTGCAGGCTGCACATCCTCAGCTCCCTCTTGGCACAAGGTTGTGCTCCAGGCCCCTCACCAGCCTTGCTGCCCTTCTCTGGGCATGTTCCAGTATCTCAACAATGAGGGGCCCAGAACCGGACACAGAACTCAAGATGTGGCCTGACCAGTGCTGAGCAGAATAACCTCCCTTGTCCCCAGCCTCTATAAACCAGACCTAATCTTATACCATGTATTGGTTTGAGTTGAGCCTCCCAGGGGAATCAAAAATATATATAACAGAAACCAATACAATAATAGTAAGATGCCTTCCCCTCTCCCACTCCTTTTTTTTTGAAAGGAGGAGACAGAAGGGGTAAAACTACCCAAAGAACACTCTGGCTATGATGTGGAAGTTAAAAAAAAAAAAACCTTTAACAATAAATAAAAGATATTTAAGGTGAGGGAGTTACAAATAGGTATGGGGAAGGGAAAACAAGATATAAAAAATATATACAGCTATGGATGGCAGTGGATTGAAGCGATGCCCACCATGTGGTAGAGACTGGCCACATGATAAGACAGGAGAAACAGGAACGAGGGTGGTGTCATGCACGGAGGCCCCAAAGAGAGAAAAAGAGCATGACAGGAAGTTCTTCTGTTTATATAGGGGGTCCAGACAGGAAGTGGGAGTGGGCTAAACAGTACTCTGGGTTCAAGTTCTGAACACTCCCCTCACCCAAGAGGGTTAACCTTTTACATGCCATTAAGAGGAAGATATGTGACCCTGCAACTCCTAAGTCTGGGAGAGGAAACAGGTAAGATACATGTAAAACTGTGGTCTTCTCTAGGCCTGGTGTGTTTTACTTGTGAAGCTGACAAGTTTGTTATTTCTATAATACCTTGTATAATACGGTATATTTTATTCTATCTCTACCGCTTTTGTATGTTTGGTATTTCTCTTTTTCTGTGAACAGGCAGGGACACCTCTTGGCTAGGCTCAGCTGCTCATCCACCCTGGCCTTCAACATTCCCAGGCAGAAGGCAGCCACAGCCTCCGTAGGCAACCTGTTCCAGAGTCTCACCACTTTCATACTGAAGAACTTCTTCCTCAGCTCTAGTCTACCCCTGCTCTCTCTCCGCTTCAAACCATTCCCCCTCGGCCTGTCTTTAAAAATCTCTATGAGAAGTCTCTTTCCAGCCTTCCTGTAGGATCCCTGCAGCTATTGGCAGACAGCTCTAAGGTGCCCTCCTGGAGTATTCTCTTCTCCAGGCTGAACAACCCCAGCTCCCTCTGTCTATCATCATAGCAGAGATGCTCCAGCCCTTGGATCTTCTTTGTGGCCCTCTTCTGGCCTCACTCCAACAGCTCTGTGTTCTCCTTATGCTGAAGACACCAGAACTAGACACAGCATTTGAGGTGGGGGTCTCAAAAGAACAGTGTATAGGGGAAGAATCACCTTGACCTGCTGGCCACACTCCTCACAATCTGCAATTCTGATCTGCTTCTCAATGTTCCACCATAACAGGGCGACAACTTGTACTCAGTATTTGATAGCAGGTTTCCATGTTAAGATTTCAAAGCTCAGCAAAAGGTTTCTCCTACTCTGTGGCGAACAGGATAAGCTTTGTCATTCAGAAGATAAATGTAAGCTATCGGCATGTACAGAAAACCTAAAGTGATAGCATATGTTAGAGACAGGTATGCTGTAATGAAACCATATTTTATTGAATTCCACATTTTCTTTCAGGATGTAGAAACCACAGGCACAGTATTTCCTGCTGCTACAGTGACCACAGATACAACTCAGAGCAGTAACACTACCGAGCCTGAGCCATTATGTGTTACTCTTTCACTGCTATTTTGTGTAAACATACTTCCACCCAGCAAAGCTCAAGTTTCAAGGGGTGAGTCAGACACTGTATCTCTAATATAGGTAGGATTTAGAAGTACTCTTATTGTCATTACTGTGTCTTCTACTACACTTACAGGATCAGAACTTCAAAGAAGAGGCTGCCAGAGGAAATTGTAGGAAATGTTTGCATTCCTGTACGATTCCATCATCCAGGGGCCTGGAATGGTGAAAGCACCCTTCAGCAGATGTTGTTTGAAAGGTCAGGTTAAGTCTTAACATACAATAGACGTTTATTTCACTTCTTCCTTTTTTAATTATGGATTATAACTCTCTCTAACCCTGGTTTATCCAGCCAATCCTTCTGGTGCCTCTGCTATGACAATTCACACGAGCTAGAAACTTCTTGCAGCACTTTGTCTCTCCCCCCGACTTTGCCAGGTTTCCAAACATCATCCTTTCAATTTCTCAATGAGGTTAAGGGGATGTTCTTTAGATCTGCAACTAAAGCATGGAGCAACGAGTTCTAATTAGCACTAAGGCTTCCTCCGTCTGTTTTGCCAGGATGTATTTACACTTCTCCAATCAAGGCCTCTTCACACTTTTGAAAACATCATTAAGACTAAGTCTCTTTAGTTGAATCTGATCTATATTAAGTGACTTACTAAATTACACAATTGTCCTTTGTGATCTGCTAGGAATTAAATCCAGGTGTCTTGAAAGGCAGAAACTCTGCATCTAGCAGCTGTACAAAGAAATTGCACTGATTTGTTTTTATTTATTTTTAACTCCTTGGAGGTTTTTCCCATGTAAATTTGGACAGTGAATTCTGTTTATTTCCCTGTGTGTTAAATTCAAATTATACACCTGGGTACTATGGCTGTAATACTTGAAAAAGTATTACACTTCTGGAATTGCATTTACTTTTTCACATCTTAATCACTTTAATCCAGGAGATACTGCATTATAGGTCCATCTAATACACCACTACACCTTCTAGGTGATTGTTGGATTGTGGGTTTTGCTGCCATAACTTGCTTGTTTTCCTCTCCTTTCACCTGCAGTCTAAAAATGCAAGTTCAAACTCCCAAATACTACTCTGATAGTAACATTAGCGAAGGTGACAGCATTGATTTATTAGCTGTGCCATGAATTCTGCCTTAATTGCAAAGAGTAAGTAGGTACTACTGCAAAGCATTAGATACCACCAAAAATAAACAAACTTCCCCAGCTCCTGCAACTCACTCACTGAGATGCTTTCTGTGGGGAAAGACAGGTAAGTGCTATCAAGCTGATGTCTGCCTTTCAACAGGGTGACAGCGAGATTAGTTAGACAAAGAAAGGGTGCAGCTTGTGAATCCCAGCTAATCATAACAGATTAACAAAATATTATACAGCACTGTCATTTCACTGCCATGTGCTACCCTCTGCATAATGAACACAACCAAATTTGCTGGTGCAATGCACGCAAAACATCGGTGTGGATGCAACCACCTGCAGCACTGTGTCCAGTTCTGGTGTCCCCAGCATGAGAAGAGCAGGGAGCTGCTGGAGCAGGTCCAGAGAAGGATGAAAGATGATTAGAGAGGTGGAGAACTTCCCCTGTGGGGACAGGCTGAGAGAGCTGGGCCTGTTCAGCTTGGAGAACAGAAGGCTCTGGTGAGACTTGGAGTACCCTTCCAGTACCTGAAGGGGCTACAAGAAAGCCAGGATGGGACTTTCGACAAGGGCTTGTAGTGGTAGGATGAGAGGGAATGGATTGAAACTTGAGGGCAGATTTAGTTTGGACATGAAGAAGAAATTCTTTCCACTGTGCCTGCTGAGACACTAGAACAAGTTGTTCACAAAGGTCCTGAGTGCCCCTTTCCTGGAGGCATTCAAGGCCAGGTTGGCTGAGGCCTTGAGCAAGCTGATCTAGCGGAAGGTGTCCCTCTCCATAGCGTGGGGGGGTGTGGGGGTGTGGAACTACATGATCTTGAAGGTCCCTTCCAACCTAAACCATACTATGCATCTATGAAATCAACCCTCACAACCAAGTCTGGTGACAGTTATTAGTGGTGACTACAGACAAGTAGTGATGGCTGTGCCTAGAGGGAAAGAAGGCAAAAGAAAGCTCTGCTGCCACAGGTGAAGCATGATCTTGCTTTACTTTAGCCTGAGACAAAGAATGAAAAATAGAAGCTGCTGTCTTGAGGCAAAATAGCTTCAGCCTGGGAGGATGATCCAATTCTGAGTATAGCAGGATCTGAAAGTCAGAAATTCTGGCATTTCTCAGAGATTAACAGATGTTTCTCTTCCCCATGGTGACAACTTTCAGCCAATTCTCTTGCCCTGAAGTGTTGTGTAGTAGCTCCTGTGAAAATTCTGATGCAGCTTGCTCCTTTGTAAAAAATGTGTGATGTGATAATACTTGGCCTCCTGAATAATGAAAGAGGAGATGATAGGATTCTTTATTTAGAGGAAGGAAGTCCTCTGAAAAAAGAATTGCTTGAAGCATGTTAAATCCAAGCTTGGATTCAGACCTTTTTTCCCCTGTTGTGGTTGCCACCTTTCAGCTGCTCAGGTTCTTGATGAGAGCACATCATAGCTAGGGGCAACAGGTACAGACTAGAACACAGGTGGTTTCACTTGAACTTTGCATGCAGGTACCTGACAAATGAATGAGCTTTGATAAAGGAAAGTGAATTATCTATGTCAGGGAACAGAAACTGATAATTCCAGGGGCATGGAAGGAAAAAAAGAAATCATCCTGATTTTTTTATATGAACTTAAGGATTGGAGTGTTTTTTTTTTTAAGTCCTGATTTGTGTCAAGCTCATGATGCATCGTTAACTGCTGTGAACATGAGCTTTCTTCTCATTGTTCCAGCAGACAGTTTGAGACTGAAGTGGCACTGTGCCAATAAAGCCATAAAAAAAAACCCTATTCTTTATCAACATTATGTTATGAAGCAATAAAGGCTGACAAGTCCTATTGAATTATTTGTTTTCTATCACCTTGTTCCAAATTTCATACCAACTATTAGGCAGTTTTGCAAACTGACCCTGTTTCAGAAGGAAGCGGTTTCAACCTCTCATCACTCTTTAACAGGGTTGTTTGGCGGGTTTTTTGTTTTTTCTGAGGTGTGTGTGTTTGTTTGTTTTTCTTTCTGAAGACAACAGAAGATGAAAAGAGTAGGGTTAGTTTTGAGGCAGTTCCTCAGTCTAACTCACCACGTGGCAGCACAAGCAAATGCACCACGTCAAAAGAGAGGCTGATGCAAGGGCCAGACCAAACAGCAGCATGCAAGGGGAGGGCACAGCTGCTTCTCCTGGCACTGATGACTTCAAGTAATCATTCAGCCACGACTTTTTACTCTAGATATGGAAGTCTCTGTAGCGCCAGATGAAGCCTGATTCATTATGTCCACTCCTTTGTACCTCTTTGTAGACAGGTACTTCTGCTTACATAAAGCAGGATCAAAAACGCTACCAAGCAGAAACAGAAGTAGCCCACGTTTGTGTGCACACACACAGATTTTTAATGACCAGCACTCTTTCCTCCCGCCCCCCAAAAAACTCCAAATATTTAAAGCATGTTAACTTTTATCAAGAGTGAACCAAACCACACGACCTGTCAAAACCTAAATATGCTTGCAGGAAGTGGAATGGGGGGCAGGGGGTTATTAAAGTGGTCTCTCAGAGTTCTGAAACATTTGGCTTGGACAGCAAGCTGTCTGATACTGGTACCTATCTTCAGGTGCTGGTTCATGGATTCTTCTGCACCAGCCAAGCCACTTGACAGGGCAAAAGGGTGAGTGTTTATTACAGTGCTTAAGGTTTTGAGAGAACCACGTAAGACTACATAGGTTGGTGGATCTCTGTATGTGCTGAAGTTAGCTGTTTGTGTACTAGCTGGCAGCTAAAGAGGAAAAAGCAGACTAAGGGCTGATTTCAGACCTGGTGGGGTTTTATTGCTAGCTTTATCTTCATGCCTCCCGGCCTGCAGAACTCTAACTTTTCCACTTCGAGGCAACTATCGCTCACACGGTCCGACCACTATGTAAACGGTATGTCGCAAACCTACAGTACTACATCTTAATCCCTTTCCCTCTTTGCCCAACGACATTCTGCACAACGCTACGTCTTCCTCACTCACCTCTCAACTTTTCCATCCACTATCAAACTTTTTGCCGCTCTCATCCCTCACAGCTCATCTTGCCCGAGCAGCGGCAGGTCCGGGCCAGAGCCTGCCTCCCCTGTGGGTCTCTAACAGCCCTCAGGCTTGCGGTCGTTGTGACCGCAGCTCGCAGTGCCAAGCGCTGAGGGCGAAGCCCCACAGGGGCGCTTCCTGTGCAGAATCCCGCCTCAGGCGCTGCCGCCCTTCAGCCCAGCAGGCCTGGTGGCCGCTGCCCGGCATAGCGCCCGGCAAAACTGACCGAGGCCCAAGAGCGGTCAACCCAAGTCCCGAACAGCCCGCTCGCCCACGGTCACCGAGAAGCTTCCCCCGCTTGCCGGCTAGGGGTGGCGGCGTGGCCGTGCCTGGGACTGACCCGGTCCTGTCTTTCGCCCGCGCTGCGCCGTGCCTGGCTGCCACCTGCCGCTAAAGCCAGGCGCACCATCCCCCTCTGCTCGCCGCCTCACCCCGGCACCTGCGGGAGGTGCGGGCCGGAGTTGCGGTGAATCCGCCCGGCGGAGGGGCGCGCAGGCGCTGTCAGCCAGGCAGGTACGGCCCGGGCGCCATGTTGTGAGCGGAAGCCGAGTCCGAGCGGCGGGCCGAGGGGAGGGCGGAAGCGCGGCTCCGCCTGGCAGCGGGGAGGGGGTGAGGGGAGGGACGGACGGACGGCGGCAGCGGGCAGCAGTCGCCGCAGGAGCCACTGCTAGAGCCGGTCGGGGTGTCCTGCGCCCTCCGGAGGTGCGCGTTGCCTGTCTCTCCGCCCCCGCCTCGCCGCCGGGGTGCGGGAAAGCGGAGCGCAGAGGCTGCGGGAGCCGAGCGGGGAAGATGCCCCTGGCACAGCTGGCGGACCCTTGGCAGAAGATGGCTGTAGAGAGCACAGCCGAGAGCAGCACTGAGGTACGGGGCGGGTGGGTGGTGTTGTGGGAAAAGTTGCGAGGAGGGAACGGGACCTGAGCTCCCACTAACTGCGCCGCTCAAGGGACGGGCAGAGCTTCCTTGAGCCCCCGCCACTGAAGGCGGGAGAGGGGGGGGACGGAGGGCAGCGGCCCGGTGGAGGACGAGG
>VWYK01030330.1:0-13983 GCA_013399775.1 Semnornis frantzii | reverse complement strand
CCCCCCCCCCAATAAAGCATGCAACAAAAACAAACCAAAAACCCAACCAAACAAAATCCACTTTGTTTAAACTGGAAAATTGTAGAATTGTCAGGGTTGGAAGGGACCCCAAGGGTCATCTAGCTCAAATAGTTGATTATATGTTAAGAGGTCAGCAGGTCTAAACCTGTAATTTTTGATTACTAGAAATACTGGTGGTTGATTTCCTGTTCTGTAGTTGATTGACTTTTGTGTCAGAGATTCTGCCAGTTCATATGGGGAACATTCATTTACCAGCTGCCTAATGCAGATCCCTGATGTCTGTCTGCTTTGTGCTTGATTAGGGGACCTGTAGGAAGTCTTTTGTGTTGCTGTCCATATGCCATCAGGAATACTGCTGGAACCCAGCTTTAAGTATTGATTTCTCCCATATTAGTGAAATGTGGTAACTGGTTTAAAAGCATTTGGGAATCAAATTTGTAGTGAACTGAACGTGACTCTTTCCCCTGGAGAATAGAGTAGGAAGTGGAATCTGAGTGGATCAGAGTATTTTGTAGCCTGCCTTTGTGACGCGTGTGCTCTCTCCTGACTGCTGATGTGTTCAGGTGTCAGTAGAAGCTTTCTGTAGACCTTCTCTGTTATTTTTCCTATGGCTCTCTAATTCCATCATCTGAAATACATTCTTCTGGAGTCAGAAGATTGGAAATAAGCAGGTCTTTGATCCACTCTGCTTGCTTAGTGTCCCACTATGGGGGGAGTGCAGCTGAAGAATAATCAAGGTCTAGAGTCTCAATATTAAATTAGACCAATCTATACATGTGGGAGATTTATTCAGGCTTCTCTCATTCTGCATGCATCGAATGATGATATCTAGTCCCAGTCTGTTGTGTCACTGAGACATGCCCTTGGCTCTAGTTACATACTAGAGAGAGAATACGCCCAGCAAAACGGAACACATTGCCTTTGCTCACCTCTTAAGCATGCTGCTGACCTCCTCACTCCACTGTGGTTTAAACACTGCCACTTCCAATAGAGACCTTTTGGATTTACATTTGAACTCCTAAGAAAGGCAGTACGCTTCTTAGACTTCCTGAATACACAGCTGCTTTCCATTTAATAGAATTATATACCAGCAGGCCGTAAATCATATATTCATATTCTTTACCTTACATGGCCCAGACTGCTCTGAGAAAAACTGGTTCTGCCATCCACTGATTCCTTTGGCATAATCATTGTTTGAGTAGAGCTATTTGTAAAGATCTTGCTAATCCAGTGATCTGGCTCAGACAAGGCCACATGGCACACATGCTGATTGCTCTAGTTTGTTCCTAGTTCCAGTGAGAGTTTGGAAAGCATTGCTTGAGTTGAACTGAAACATAACTGAGAGCAGTGCAGGATTGAAGAGAAAAAACAAATTGTACAAACCAGCTCACTTGTGTTGTGAACGTTTGCTGTGTTGTGGTTGCTTTTTTCTTTCTGATAGACTGATGAAGTGTTCAAAAAGTCAGTGAGGTTAAAGATCTTTTTAAAGATCTCTTTTTTCAAACAAGATGCTGACATCAAGCTGTTTCATCCAGTTGACATCCTGGAGGGAAGGGATCCATCCACAGGAACTTGGGACAGGCTGGAGAGCTGGGCCCCGGCCAGCCCTATGAAGTTCAACAAGGCTAAGTGCACTGTCCTAGACCTGGGCCAGGGCAATCCCAAGCACAGATTCAGGCCGGGTGGGGAGTGGCTGGAGAGCAGTGTGGAGAAGATGGGCTTGGGGGTGTCAGTTGATGCCAAATTGCCCAGGAGCCAGCACTGGTCACTGGCGGCCCTGAGGCAGCTGTGTGCTGGGTGCATCCAAAGCAGGGAGAGCAGCAGCACAGGGAGGGGATTCTGCCCCTCCAATCTGCTCTGCTCAGACCTCACCTGCAGCACAGCCTCAGTTCTGGTGCCCCCAGCAGAAGAGGGACATGGAGCTGCTGGAACAGGTCTGAGGAGGCTCCAAAGATGATCAGAGGTCTGGAGAACCTCCCCTACAGGGGCACTTTGCAAGAGTTGGGGCTGTTCAGAAAAGAAGGTTGTGAGGAGATCTTAGAGAAGCCTTTCAGTACCTGAAGGGTAAGAAAGCCAGGAAGGAACTTTTTGCAAGGACTTGTAGTGACAGTGTGAGAGGGAATGTATTGAAGTTTGAGGAGGGTAGATGTAGACTGGAGATTAGGAAGAAGTTCCTTGCAGTGAGGGTGGTGAGACCCTGGAATAGGTTGCCCAGGGAGATTGTGGCTGCTCCCTCCCTGGAGATGTTCAAGGCCAGGCTTGATGAGGCCTTAAGCAAGATGGGTTAGTGGAAGGTGTCCCTGCCCTTGACAGGGGGCTTGGAACTAAATGATCTTTAGGGTCCATTCCAACATAAACCATTCTATGAGTATCTCCTTTTTGTCCTCAGAGAGACATTGTCTCAATACACTGTCAGAAAGCTGCAGCTTCACCTATGTTTCAGTTGCATTCAAATAATAAATGTGGAATCTTAAAGGTTACTATGAAGTAAATTCTTATTTAACTTGCAGATAAAGTACATTATTGTTGAGCAACGTGATTGTTGTAGTGGGAATTACTATTCTGAAAATCTGCATGTGGAGTCAGTTTAGAGCACATGGCTTTGATACACAAATTGCCCTATTTTAGGCCCCAGAGTTTAGCCCTCATTAGTTGTTAGGGCATTTTAAACTCCTCCTTTCTGGCTCAAGTCAGTTGCCTTATTTGTTCTGCTGACTTTCTTCTCATTTTTCTTTCCTATTGACAGGATATTTGGGGAAACTGTCCTATAGCATGAGCAGAATATAGAGATGTGTAGCTAAAACACAAGTGTTCGTTTAAATATATGCCTCAGATTTGAGAAGAGGGGAAGTCTGGCACTTGTGGCCTTGCTAGTAATTATATGTATACACAATATGCTTCCTTGAGAACAGGCTTGATTAAAAACACTCATTTCTGTTACTTAGCTCAGCTGGTATTTTCATGGTCCTCTATTTGATAATTGCAAGTGGTTGTGTCTCTTAAGGAAGGGTAATACAATATTTGGTGCCTGTACACTGTGAGTAAAAGATGCTACAGTGAGGGGAAATGAGGCTTTTTGGCACATGTTCTTATCAAATTACCCTTAGCTGTACAAACAGAAGGTTGTGCTGACTGCCCTTAGCTGAGCTGTCTTAGCAAGGTTATATTCACTTCTGTAGTAGCCTCAGCACCTGAAACTGATTCTTATTAATTCTCCATCATGCAAAGAGGACTTGTAGTGTAGACTACAGTCATGCTAGAAGTCTCTAGTATTTTTCTGAAGCCAGTTAAGATGAGAAACTGGCAGTGCTACCATATGCCATAGCTCTGTGCTGGAGAAACAGCCCTAAGCCCAGCTTTCTCCATCTCCCCACTCCTTTAAATAATAAAAAGAAAGCCTCTGTCATAAGGGCAACTGAGCCATAATTCTTCTCGTAATCCTCATGAGTTGGCTTTATTCAGCTGCATCTTCTAGCAAAGAAATATGCTCAGAAGAAAACTTGGTAGGGAGCTGGTAATCATCTGAGATTGAACAGTCAGTGTGTTTGCAGGGTTGGAAAATTAGAATTCCTAAGTGGTTAGGATTTAATCTGTCACTTCATCGAAAAGATCCTCCTCCAGCCTTGTGCAGGCAGAAATTGTTATTGAAAAACACTAAGAATGTTCAACAGAAGAAATTTCCTGAAAAACTGAACTGTGGGAAGGAAGGTGTAGAAGGAGGCTAAAATCTCTGAATCTCTCAGCAGCTTATATTAGCTTTCTGACGTCTAGAAAACAATTATCTATACAACCATGTAACTAAGTAAATTGAGTTCTAAAAAAATTAGCTTAGTGGGGCTTTCTATTCTCTTGGGAAACAGTGCACAAAGAAATACAAATTCTACCCCTAGCCATAATGGAAAATGTAACCATTTTTAATAGTTTTTGTTTCTGAAATCACACTTAATTCCAGTTAAACTTTAGGAGCAAAGTAAGAATAATGCCCTAGGTGATATCCTGTGCCATAACTCAGAAAACAGAGTTTTGTTTTCCTTGCAGCTTGCTAATATTCATGCTAGTTGTGTAAGCAAGGTCACTCTTTCTGGGAAAGATGTCTCTTGGAGATTCTCCAAGTATAGCATCACTGACAAGGAAAAGAAAACATTTGTTGACCAAAAGGATATTTAAGCTTTTAAAAAATCTTTATGGCTAAATTTCAAATGAAAAAGCCTCTTTCTGTGTGGCTTATTAGAATGGTCCTTAGGGAAGTATAGAAAGTAGTAAATGCTGGCTAATAAAATTAACATTGCATTCACAGTTTTTATAAGATATAAGTTCTTCAAGTAAGCATAATAGACTAAGGACTAACTTGGTACATGACATTGCTTGAATGGCATAGGTTGGAAGGGACCTTGGAAGATCATCTGCTTCCAAGCCCCCTGCAATAGGCAAGGACACCTTCCTCTAGCCCGGGTAGCTCAAGGCCTCATCCAGCCTGACCTTGAACACCTCCAGGGAGGGGGCATTCATGACCTCCCTGGGCAACCTGTGCCAGTGTCTCGCCATCCTCACTGGAAATAATTTCTCCCTACTTTCCAGTCTCAGTCTGCCCTCCTGAAGCTTCAATCCATTCCCTCTCACCCTGTCACTATAAGCCCTTGTCAAAAGTCCCTTCCTGGCTTTCTCGTAGCCCACTTCAGGTTGCTCTAAGGCTGCTCTAATGTCTCCTTGGAGCCTTCTCTACTCTGTGCTGAACAGCTCCGACTCTCTTAGCCTGTCACCATAGGGGAGGTTCTCCATGATTTCCTCATGGCCCTTCTAAGGACCCTTAGCAAGAACCTCTTTATCTGTTCTTTGTGGTGACTTTTTGCTGTTCAATCTTCAGGTTTAACTTTGGGGAAGTTGAAGTGGTGAGAAGTAATATCTAGAGGTGTAGTAGTAAAGCTTCAAACGTCAGATTGTTTATGTTTCTTACTGTGACTTCATCCAGTGATAAACACTAGGATGAAAGGAAGAGTGGCATTGCGTGCCAGTCCTGTGTGTTTGCCTTCAGTGAGTGTTTTCATAGCGTGTGGGGAACACTTGATCCCGTGCAGTAGCTTGCTGTAAAAGCACAGCTGCAGTATATTGATTTGCTGTACTTGGATTCCACATTTCCAGTAACTTTCTATGTCTGTTCTTTTTTTTTTTTTTTTTTTTACAGAATGGACAGCAAATTGTGGATGAACCTATGGGAGAAGATGAAATCAACCCACAAAGTGTGAGTAAAAGGTGGCTGTAATAAAGACAGCTAAGTACAGTATTGGAGCACACTGATAATTAATTTACAGACAGTTCACCACTAATGTTTGGTTGATATGAGGTGCAACCTAATATCCTCATTTTTGAGAGAGGTTCTTTCTTTCTAAGTCTTTTGTCTGGTTTGGTATCCTACTACTCTGATGAATTTTTATGCTTTCCCTAGTATTTTTAGTATGAGGTAGGATTTCCTGTAAAAAGCACAAAGCTGAATAGAAATTATAACTGGGTTGGGGCCCGAGAAAGTTCACTAGTGACATATGGCTAGGTAGAGCAATCCTGAATAGGAAGAGAGGTTGAGCAACTCTTATCTTAACAAACCTTAAAAATACATAGTTCTGTTTTATTGTCCACTTTTCCTAGTGCCAGTGAGCAAAGTACTTCCACTGGCTTCTATTAGCCTTGTCAGGGCACAGGTGGCAATATTTTACATCTGAGTTCTGTGGTATGCTTTGTTAATAGTTATGGTTCCAGTTGTGGTCATGTCACAACAAAGGATTCTCATGAGATCACAGAGATTGAGTGAAGGGCTGTGAAGATGAGGAGGAGACTGGAGCACTGCCTTATGAGGAGAGGCTAAGGGACCTGGGGCTGCTTAGTCTGGAGAAGACTGAGAGGCGATTTAATCAATATTTATAAGTATGTGAGGGCTGGGAGCCAGGAGGGGAAGGACAGGCTCTGCTCACTTGCTCCCTGGGATAGGACAAGGAGCAATGGATGGAAGCTGCAGTACAGGAGGTTCCACCTCAATATGAAGAACTTCTTGACTGTAAAGGTCGCAGAGCACTGGAACAGGCTGCCCAGAGGGGTTGTGGAGTCTCTTCCTCTGGAACCTTTCAAGGCCTGTCTGGATGTGTTCCTGTGTGCCCTGAGCTAGATTGTCTGGTCCTGCTCTGTCAGGGAGGTTGGACTGGATGATCTCTTTGGGTCCCTTGCAACCCCTGACATCCTGTGATCCAGTGTGTAACTGCAGTTATCACCTTTGTCTTTCCATACTGTCGTAAGATTTCTTGGTGGTATTGATCCGTGCCCTTTTGTTGTTAACAACATTCATTTCATATTTTTCCTTACTGACCTGTGTAAAACTGGATTATTTGTATAATAAATCTGCATTAATCTGGAAGATTGGTTTTATTCCCTTTCTCCATAGAACCAGGAAACCAAGACACACACAATTTTAGGTTCTTTTCCTGGGCTTCTAGTTGGAAAGTGTCACACTGGAGTGCATTCAAGAATAGCAAAGTTAGTCTATTATTGAGGCCTAATGGTTTCTTAAGTCTTTCCTCTGGTGATATGTATTCCAGCTTTAGTCTTGTGATGCTGGTTTGGTTAAGGTAGGGTGGAAGAAAACTTCTGTTCATTGGTTCAGAGCTCACAAAGCGAAGGACTATAGAAATGGCTGCATGGAGATACTAAAAAATGCTCCAAAAAGGGCAAGGAAGGACTATAGGACTGTAGTTCCCACTGCCTTTGTCATTGCAAGGCATTAATTAAAGAAATTATTAACCTAGGCTTCTTAAAAACAGAGATTGAGGTTAAAAGGCAGATCACAGTCAGGAAGGTGCATTGATAATTTCAGTTCCTTATCCTCATGTCAAACTTGCAGTTCACAACGTTTCACCATGTGCCAATAGCAATGGGTTCAGGTTTCTTACTGCCATGCCTCTGACTTTTTGTCAGCTTTAGTGGTTACCTGTAGATTTGTGTTAGAAGGGGCCAGCTGATGTGAAGCCTGGAGATAAATGGCCTTACTAATCAAGTACAGGTTTTGGAACTCCACTTCTGGTTGAAGTTCAGACTTCACGTGCAGGTATTGCATGGTGTGCAGACTTAGTTTGTGATGACATAGTCAAAACCTCTTTCCACCTGTGCACCGTGGTTGTAATTGGAATACCATAGCAGTTTCTCTGCTGAATTTTTGGACAGAGCCAGTTTAGATGAGGAGTGGAGTTGCTTTTCATAGAATGGGTGTGTAGGAAGGGACCTTGAAGATCCTTTAGTTCAAAACCCCTTGCCATGGGCAGGGACACCTTCCACTAGCCCAAGTAGCTCAAGGCCTCATCCAACCTGTCCTTTGACACCTTCAGGGAGGGAGCATCCACAACCCCACTGTTCCAGTGTCTCACCACCCTCACTGCAAATAATTTCTCCCTAATTTCCAGTCTCCATCTGCCCTCCTGAAACTTCAGTCCATTCCCTCTCACCCTGTCACTACACGCCCTTGTCAAAAGTCCCTTCCTGGCTTTCTTGTAGGCCCCTTTCAGGTACTGGAAGACTGCTCTAAAGTCTCCCCAGAGCCTTCTCCTCTTTAGAATCACACAGAATACATCTGGTTGGCAGATTACCCAGTCCAACTTTTTACCAAGTACTGAAGGGTCCACACGAAACCATGTCCCTAATCATCAGCTCCACACACTGCTAGGGATGGTGACTTCAGCACTGCCCTGGGCAGACCATTCCAATATTTGAGAACCCTTCCAGTGAGGAAGTATTTCCTAACATCCAGCCTGGCATCCATCCTAACATCACCTGGCACAGCTTGAAATCCTTGTCTTCAAAAAGACCAGTAATAGAGATTTCAGGGTGGTATGAAAATGAGAGAAAAAGCCTGCACTTTTGGTTCCTCCTTATAACATGCAAGGCCCTGCTATCTTTAACAGGTGCTGACAGATGACTTTAGAGTAGTTAAAGAATAAGAAAGGAATGACATTGATGTGATGAGAAGACAACACCAGAAGGACATAATTTGTTCAGCTATTCTGCATAACACAGACTACAGTGCTTGCTTGAATTCTTGTTTGAACTAGAACATCTCTTTTGGGAAAAGTACTCAGTGCTGGTTTTGTTTCTTCATTTACTCTGCCTTGATGATAATTTCCTTGTATTGAGTCTATAACTTCACTTTCTTCCTACAAGCTGTTTTGTGTTTATCTCTTAACCTTATCTGTTGTACTGAGCACTCGTAACAAGGTTTTGGTGATGGAGGATGACCTCTATGAGGAGGAGTTAGGGACTGCCCCATGGCATAGGACAGGGACAATTCCAGGCAGCTCCTCTGGCCAAAACTGAGCCTGTTGACAGTGTTGGTGGTGTGCCCTTATGATAACACATTTACAACTGGGTAAAAACCACTGTGCAGCAGCTGTGAGAATAAGGAGTGAATAAATGAGAGCAAAACAGCCTTGCAGACACCAAGGTCAGTGAAGGAGGAGGGACAGGAGGTGCTTCAGGTGCCAGAGGAGATTCCTCTGCAGCTCCTGCACCATCGTGACACATTGTCCTCCTGAAATCAACCGGAGGACCATGGGGGAGCAGATATCAACTCTGCAGGCAGTGGAGGACTCCACACAGGAGCAGGTAATGTGCCCTGAAGGTTACTGCAGCCTGTGGAAAGCCCACACGAGTAGGTTTTCTGGTGGGAACTGTAGCCTGTGGGGGACTTGTGTGAGAGCAATCTGAAGAACTGGGCTCCATGGAGAGAACCCACACTGGAGCAGTTCTTGAACTGCACATCATTAGAAGGACCCATGCTGGAGCAGGGAAAAGCTGTAAGGAAGAGACACAGCAGTTAGAATTACTGCCTGCAATTTCCATTCTCAGTGCCACCTGCATTGCTCAGAGGGGAAGAGGTTAGCTGAGTATGGAATAAAGGTATGAAGTTGCCTATGAAAAAGGGAAGGATGGGGAGAAAGGTGGTTTTAGTTTTGTCTTTGCTTCTCACTTTCCTGTTCTATTTTTAATTGACAATAAATGACATTTTCCCTAAATCAAAACTGTTTTCCTCATGATGGTAACTGCTGAGTGACCTCCCTGTTGTTCTTGCAGCCCATGAGCAAGTGACTGGGTGGGAGTCTGGCAGCCAGCTGAGGTGAATCCACCAGAGCTATCAAGTTTCTCTTCCAATATACCTACAGCTTCAGAGTGGTTAGCTGTACTTTTTACAGACATTTGTGAAGTGCTGCTTTTCTGGGAAGCAACCTACTTTAACACAGTATGACCCTCACAAAATGAAAACATTATTTATATCATAGAATGGTTTGCGTTGGAAGGGAGCCCCAGAGGTCATCCAGTCCAACCTCCTTGCAGTCAGCAGGGACATCATGCACTAGAGCAGGTTGCTCAGAGCCTTGTTGAGCCTGACCTTGAATAACTCCAGGATTGAGGCCTCAACTTTCTCCCTGGGCAACCTGTTGCAGTATTCCAGCACCCTCGTGGTACAGAACTTTGACCTAACATCCAAAACAAATCTTCTCTCCTCTCATTTCAAACCATTGCCTCTCATCCTATCACCGCAGTCCTTTGTTTTATCTTTTTAATGCCTCAGACCAGTATTTTAGGAACTTATTTTGCATTTATTTCTAGGTCATGCTGACTAAAATGTTCTAATAGTGGTGTTAAATCTTGGTGTGGGGGGGAAGAGAGTAAACAAAAACTTACTACTGCTGCTCAGTCAGTTATAGCTGGAAGCTGGCCTTTGCTGCTAATAAAATACTCCTTCAACTGGGATGTGTTGTTATTATTTCAGTGTTTCATACCTGTTTGGATGCAAGGTGAAGACTAATTTTAAATTACCACTGAAACTCAGTAAGTTTAACTTTGTGCTTAAATGGACTTTGAGCACTTAGGTGGTCTCAGCACTAAGTGAGGGCAGTAGGGTGAACAAGCCTAGCATGTGCTCACATTTTAGGTAAGAAGACAAAATATTTTGGGATGTATGTAAGTTGTGCAGGTTCAGTTGCCATAGTTCTGTGCAGAGAACTGTAGACTGATAACTGTAGACCTGTTAGCCTCTCACCTCCATCCCTGGAAAGGTGATGAAGCAAGTCATCCTCCTTTATTTCTTCCCTCCATGTCATCAGGTATTAGGAGAAGGTTAAGCAAAGCTTTCAATGATGTCTTCTAATGGATTTTCTCAGTGCTTTATTTTGCACCCAGTGCCTTAGGTGCAGCATATTTTTTGTGTTTTGGTCAGAAAACTGAATAATTTGAGAGTGTAAGCAACGTTAAGTCAAGCTGCTTACTTGCTGCAGGATGAGGAAGCAGATGGCAGCCCTGAAAAGCCTGCAAACTAGCAGATGGAAGCTGCCACGCCCCCTGATTAATAGAATATTGCTGCTTTGGCTATGCAAACATATCTATTATCAAGAGAAGTCTGTTACTCAGCTCTGAAAACTCCAGAAAGTATCCCTGTGTTCCTCAACTGCTGACCTTCAGCAAATGGGGGCTTTGCATTCCTTCTGTGCACTCTATCTTTGTTTTTTCCCAGATAATTGAGAGCAATCTGGACTGCAGAGCCCTGCTCATCTAGCAGCATAAACACTTAATTCGCATTATTGCACTTCTCAGACACAGGGCATTGGAAGATTGTCAGTCTGCCTAATGGACTCCCCTTTAAATGCTTTAACTTTTCATGTTATTGTGTAACAGTGAGCATCCCACTGTGGCATGCCCATTTTATTCAATAAAACCTGTGGTTTCCACGTGTTCTCTGCTGTTTTGAGAGTTCCTCCAGGACCTTTTGGTTCTGCTCTCTGTGGAGGGTATGAGCCCATTCTCTTGATTATCTGAACAGAGCAAGTCTGATGACTTCTTCCTCTTAATTTTTGCAAATTCAGAACACTCAGTTCAAAAGAAAAGGAGGGGAAGATGGGAGATGAGCTATCTGTACTTCTGTACTAGAGAGGAGGAAATGCATTGGGCAAGAGGAGTTCTGCAATTGCCAGGGCATAGCAAATTTCTTGTGTTTGGTGATAAACATGTATAACACAAGTCCTTATCAAAGCCTTCAAGGTAAGAGGAGCAATTTGGCCTTGTTATCACAGGCTTCCCTGTTGGGGACTGCTGCCCTCTAACCTGTCTCCTCCTTACACCAAGGAATATTTGAAGGGCCAAACTCCCTTCTGAGAGATTCTCAAAATTGATTCTGTAGCATCTATCTTAATGTTTCTGGTTGGTTGGTAGTGTTCTTTGGGAACCACACAGGCTTTATTCTCCCAGAACAGAAGAAATTTCTTCCACCTGCTGCAGACCCACGCCAGTTACAGGAGAGCTATTGTTGGGAAGTAACCCCACTGACCCTGGGGCACTGTGCTTTGTTCTTCGCTGGGAGGTCATACAAAAGGTTTGAGAGAGCACTAGTCTGTAGTTGTATTGCAGTTGAAATGCCTTACTCCTGTCACCCTTAGCAGCTACAGCTTTGCTGCAGCAGAATACACCAGTACAGCAAAAGGAGAAGAAAATGGGATGGTTATTTACCCACAGTATCTTTTGTCTTTGAAGGATGCTGTAAGTCTTTTAACTTCTGCTTTTAGCACTCCTTGCTTACCACAGAAATTAGTATAGTGCTTTGGAGATTCCTGCTTACTTCACTTTTAGTGTTCTTGATAAGGTAAAGGCAGGCATCTTATGGGAGAATTTTCTCCCATTTATTTCAGTTTGGTTTAAGTCTTTGTAAGGGGTCAATATAATCCTCCACCACCCACCCCAGCCCCAGTGTTCAGAGTAAACAACTGTAGTGCTGTTAAACTACAGTTCTTGAGGTGTTTCTGTTTGGAAGAGGACGCTTAGCTGGAGTTTTCAAACAATTGAGGGGAGGAAAGCCTCAAGTCATTTTTGTACTTGTAGTTGAAATCCTTGTGTTGCAGTAACCTCCTCGGGTTCTAGAAGATCTTTTTATCCAAAACCAAATACTGAGTCATCTTTCATGCTGTGTTATTGCTGTTATAATAGAGGCTATTTCTTCCAAAAAATCTAAAAGCACATTGGAATTGAGGAGTCAATGTGCAGTAGTAATTAGTTAATGCCTGTGTAATCTACTGTAATAGTAATAGTGTATATACTGTACATGGGATGTGAAAGAGCTGTCCCTGGGGACATGATATAAATGAAGACGCACAGGAGTACAAGAGAATATCAAAATTAAAAAGGCACATTTCTGCTTGTGGGCTCCTAATACATCCAGGGGCTTATTTCATTTCTGCATTTGGGCAAGAGTGTCTTTGCTCACACTGGGGAGACAAATAATCCATTTTTTGAAGGCAAAGTTAGAAATGGATACTGTAGACAGCCAGGCTGTGGTAGAGAGAGAAGCAACACATTCTGGCAATGAAATTAATTACTGACTTGGTCTACTGAAGAGGAATGAAAATATAAAATATTGCAGTAATACAGATATTTGTAAGAACCCACTCAAGGGCCATAGTTCAGGGTTTTTTGCTGCTTTAATGTCATGCACAGGAAGAAGCATACAGTGGTTTGCTCTGTGACAGACTCACTGCCTGGAATCACCTAGATCTGTTTATAGCTGAGTGCTTTGTATATGCCTTTGACAAAATGTTGTTATAGAATCATAGAATCATTGTATCAACCATTTGGAAGAGACCTCCAAGCTCATCTAGCCCAACCTAGCACCCAGCCCTAGACAATCATCTAGACTATGGCACTAAGTGCCTGATCCAGTCTTTGCTTGAACATCTCCAGGGACTGTGACTCTACCACTTCCCTCGGCAGCCCATTCCAATGCCAATCACTCTTGCTGTGAAAAACTTCCTCCTAACATCCAGCCTAGACCTCCCCTGGCACAGCTTGAGACTGTGTCCCCTTGTTCTGTTGCTGATTGCCTGGGAACAGAACCCACCTCCCCCTGGCTACAACCTCCCTTCAGGTAGCTGTAGACAGCAATGAGGTCTGCCCTGAGCCTCCTCTTCTGCAGGCTGCACACCCCCAGCTCCCTCAGCCTCTCCTCACAGGGCTGTGCTCCAGGCCCCTCACCAGTCTTGGTGCCCTTCTGTGGACACCTTTCAGCACCTCAACATCTCTCTTGAATTGATGGGGTCAGAACTGGACACAAGACTCCAGGTGTGGCCTGACCAGTGCTGAGTGCAGGGGCAGAATAACCTCCCTGGTCCTGCTGGCCACACTGTTCCTGACCCAGGCCAGGATGCCATTGGCTCTGCTGCCCACCTGGGCACACTGCTGGCTCCTGTTCAGCTACTCTCTCCCAGCACCCTCAGAGTCCTTTCTNAAAAATACCTTACAATCATACAGTGCTTTGGGTTGGAAAGGACTTCCAGAGGTTGCCTAGTCCAGCCCCCCCCTATAGTGAGCAGAGACCTTCTCCACTAGATGAGGTTGCTAAGAGCCTTTGTTAAGTCTCACCTTGAGTATCTCCGGGGATGGGGCCTCAACTACCTCCCTGGGCAACCTGTTCCAGTGTTCTACCACTGTTGTGGCGAGGAACAAATCCCTAACATCCAATATAAATCTCTTTAATTTCAAGCTATCGCCCCTGGTCCTATCACTCTGTAGCCTTTGCAAACAGTCCTTCTGCAGCTGCCTTGTAGCTCCCTTCAGGCACTGGCAGGCTGCCTGAGGTCGGCCTGGAGCCTTCTCCAAGCGGAACAACCCCAGCTCCCTCAGCCTGTCCTCACAGGATATTACATGGGAAATGGCTACAGTAAGATACTTCCATGTTTGTATGTACCTAAAGCTCAAATTTAAAACTGATTCTCCTTCCATTGTGTTCAGATCAAAAAATTAAATCTGGAGAGACTGAATTAAAGCTTCATCTGTAGCACTTTGAAGTAATTAAATTCAGCTGTCATTCTTAGCTTGTTTTTTTTTTTTTTAATTTTAATTTAGGGTTGGGTTTTTTTAAGCATCGAAAGAAACTTTGTTTTTTTTTTT
>VWYK01030329.1:0-15748 GCA_013399775.1 Semnornis frantzii | reverse complement strand
TTATAATATTTTCTTGTTAGATTTTCTGTGATGATCTCAGTCATCAAGCAGTCTGAATAATTTGAACGGGGAGCCTTTTAAGCATTCAAGTTCTACAGTGATAATAAAAAATAAATCACAGAAGCTCTTTGGTGCTAGGTATCATTTAGCCTAATCTAGACAGTGACATTTGGGCCACTAACAGCATAATCATAGTTATTGCTACAAATTGCCTCATGTTTGAGTTTTAATGTTATAAGTAAATTATGCCACAGGATAAAATATATACTTCTTTGGGAATTAAACATGTTTATTTCAGCAATGTGGCCGCGGAGTACCAGGCAGATGGCAAGTTTCTTTCGTGTGGTAATACTGCCACCTTCTGAGCCAGTGCAGAAGGATCTGTCGCTGGAGTTGGTTTCTATCCTAGGGGCGTTCTGAAGAACGTGTTGCAGGTTGATGACTTGGTTTGAGCCAACAGCAGAACGTCCAAATTGCTGGAAATCTAGTGCTGAAATCGTTTGAAGGTCCATTCGGGAAGATAATTTTACTTTCCCTGGAGACTGCACTCCTACTGTGAAAGTTTGTCAGACTGGAAGGAGCAGGCAGAAAAAGTCTAGAGGGACTATTTTGTTAAAAATGCTTTTCTAAAGACACGGTCATCAAAGTCCAAATATTCATTCTTATTCTGTATACAAAAGGCTACTCCTGAGTTAATTCTGATTGCATCAGAGGAAAGGTTGCAGAGTGGTTTGAGGGCAGAGGTGGCCACAGCTGGGACTGGAAGATGAAGGGGCTTGGGAAATGTTCCTTCACCATCATTCATTCAGACAACGTGCCCTTCAGCAGCACAGCAAGCCCTTCTGATTTTCTCGAATTAGGAAGATTAGCATGAAGCGCATAATGCGGGATGATGGAATTTGTCATAATTTGCATTGTCCTGGAAAGATTGGGTTTGATAGAGCGATGCATCTCAGAGCATGTCATGTCCCACGGGCAGGTCATGGAGGAAGCTCGGCAGAAATAATTTCACGATATGTGCATCAGTTGTAAATGCCTCGTAACCAATTTGTCAAAAAAAAAATATATAGAGAGAGAGGGGGGAAAAAAAAAAAGAAAAGAGAGGTGGAGGTCAGGAGAGCTGAAGGAGGTGGGCACACGTAGAAGTTGTATGTGGTGATGGTAAATTAGACTTGTGCCGTGATTGCATGCGATAAATGAAGGCATTGATTAGATACCTGCCAAGCTACCGGTCCCAATTTCTGTCTCTACTAAAAGAAAAGTATGAGAAAAGTAAATCTTTCCCTGACTGCAGGAGGAAGTTTATTTATGAAAATTCCTCGCAGAAATCATCATCCGCAAGAGCTTCAGGATCAGTTTTCTGAGCGATTGCTTCTGACCTTGATGATGTTCCCAAAGTGCAGATAGAAAAGGATAATCAGCATGTAGTTGACAAAACGGACATGACAGTGTTACTTATCCGCTGCGGCGTTTCTGGCAGTGGGCATGTAGAATTCAGACAGGCAAAGGGAACACACTTATTTACAGTAGCATAGCAAGAAGAAAAGGTCCAATGTCAGGAATTGACCAGGGTTTATTTATGGCCCATCTGACAATGAAGCAACAGTCTTTGATATTTAGAAATCCCTTCTGCCCAAGAAGGTTGTAACTAGTGCTCGTAGGTTATGTTATTTAGCATTTCGCTCTCCAGTTCTACTTGAGGAAGACATTTTTTACAGGGTCTCATTTATTTGTCTCTCTTTATCCATTTCAAACAACAGATTAATGCCGGTGGTTCAGTAACACTGATCCTTTGTGACAGTTGAGCATTTGTGAGTTGAGGAGCCAATAACAAAATCAAAATTTAAAAAAAGGGGGAAAGAAAAAGAAAATTGTCACTTTTGAGGACCTGCTTTACCATCCCTGGGGTTCAAATAATTCTTCCTATCAGAGGCTGACCACCAGGCTGCTGTCTTTCACCTGCTTATTGTTGTAGAATTCTGATTTTTGAAAACCGAGTTACCTTAAGGTACAACTCCACATAAATAAAGCTTTCAACACCCAGTACCTGGAGTCAAGATATATCTGAAGCTACTAACACTGCAGAACTACAATTTGGTCGAGTGTCTGCCATGAGTTTTTTGGGAGAAAGTATTTACAGAGCTCTGCATAGTGAACACAGTTCAATAATGTCAGCCCAAACCATTCACAATCATTTTTTGACTGCTGTTTTGCTGTCTTCATAGGTTCTCCTCCCGGGTTGTGATCTCTTTCATAATGCACAGCTTTGATTAAGTTTTTAGATGAATTGCTGTGCTAGGCAGAGTTCATAATTGATGTATGGTACTTACATCTTCTTTATAGATTACAAAAAACCTGTATCTTGTATTAAATTGGAACCTCAGATCCTATAGTATTGTACTGTACATGGCAAAGAAAGACAATCTTAAGAAGCAAGAGTGTGGTTTCCTTCTATGCTGATTATATATATATATATATAAAATATTTTTTAAATGATAGAATAATCTTTGCCTATGTGCATTTAAAACTTGGTTAATACTTTATTATGGAGAGATATTTTGGTAAGTTTTGAGTGAAAAGCAACAAGTGTGCCTCTCTACTACCATTTCTCAGAAAATACTGTGTACCATCTCCTAGCCACTTCATTTTGGTCATATAGCTTGGCTCTGAGTTTTGAGGGTTGATGGTGGTAAGTGAAAGATCTGGATATAGTAAGTCATCTTTAAAAGACTCAGGGTGAAAAGTTGTGACTGGTAGTATTTTTCTCTGTGTATCAATTGTAGAATGTAGAAGCATTTCTGGTAAGATATGCTCTCTGCAAAGTATGCTCTGGTAAGACCTCGCCTACAGTATTGCTTCCATCTCTGGGGCCTTCGACACAGGAAAGACATTGACCTGATGGAGCAGGTCCAGAGGAGGGCCACAAAAATGATCAGCAGGACTGGAATACCTCTGCTATGAGGACAGGCTGAGGGAGCTGGGGTTGTTCAGCCTGGAGAAGGCTCCAGGCAGACCTAACAGCACCTGAAGGGGGCTGTAAAGAAGGATGCAGAGGGACCATTTCCAAAGGCTTGCAGTTATAGGAAGAGGGGCAAAGGTTTGAGAGCAGAGGAGCTGTAGATCGGGTGTTAGGAACAAAGTCTGCCCCCGGAGAGTGCATAGGTTGCCCAGGGAGGTGGTTGAGGCCCCATGCCTGGAGATAACCAGGATCTGGCTCAGCAAGTCTCTGAGCAACCCAGTCTAGCAGACAGTGTTCCTGCTGACTGCACTTTAGAGGTTTCTTTCAACACAAACCATTCTATCCTTTTATGAATTACAACGTCTGGTGATATGAGAGCAGAACTCAAAACATAGAGCTAAAATACAATAATAGCTTTGGAACTTTCTTAACCATTGCTGTTTAATTTTGGGCCTTTCTGTTAAGTTTTCTTCTAGTAGCTGGTGATGGATTTAAAACACATACATAGGAGTCACATTTCTGATAAGAGGAACTATGTAAAATGTTTCAACTATGATATATTCTACGTGTGATCCTTTGTTTAGAGTGTGTCCAGTGAAGGATGAAGGTGTGGAATTGTACAAGAAAGTGATGATACAACTTCTGCAAATTTTTCTGATCACAAGACTTGATTTACCAATTTTACAGGGTCCATGTGGTCATTAATTTATTGCGTTGAGCAGAATGCATCTGTTTCTTCTTATTATTACCATTGGAGAAAGGCAGAGTTCGATATGAGATGTTTGATGTCACTGTCATTTAAGTAGTGGACAATCTAAATGCTGATATAAAACATGCTCTGTCTAAAGAAACATACTCTGTCTGAAGAGCAGATTTTTTTTCTAGCTAATAGTTAATGCATTATGTGGAAAATAGTCAAAATCTAATTCTTATCTTTCACATCTGGAAAACTTCAGAGCTTCCAATTCATGGAAAGGATACTTTGTGCACACAAATCAAGTGGTGTTCTTTGAAAGTTACTTTGCTCTGAGAGGATTTTGTCTGTTGAACGTCAGTCGCTTCCCCTGTATGTTTATCAGCACCTATGGTAAAACCTGAAGCTTTATTTTTCCAGGCATTCATGCCACAGATTCAATCTGGGTTGATCTATGTGCTTTCTCTTCTCACAGTTCTTAAGTAAAAAGGTTTTTCAGATGCATTTCTTCTGTAATATGCATGCATGCATCCCTGTCTCCTGATTCCTTGAGCTTCCTATGCAGCTTTGAACTTCTGAATGAGGAATTATCTCAAAGATAATGAATAGTCTGTGATTTTAACATCCTCAGGAGGCTCAGCTCAACTCAAGAGAAGGCAGAGAGAACAGAAAGAGAACAAACTTGCACAGGGAGAGGGAAATCCTTCCTCTATTCACTTGGAGATAGATCTTTTACTGGACTTCATGTTCTTGACCAGTGAGGATTTGGGTTTGATCCTTTGAGGTTCAAATGTTTTAGCTTTCTGTAAAAGCAAAGTAGTACAAAACAGTCCCAATACAGGGGTCGGGAGTGGATCTTTCTTACTTGTTTTGATGTCAGATTAGGGGATGTAAATCAGAACCCTTACAATGTCATGTATCAAGTCATTTTTTCAGGGCGAGAATTTATGTAAATAAGGTTTCCTGCCCTGTAATTACATAGCTACTATAAAGCACCAGAGAGATCCTAAATATTGAAGTCATTTTCTTTGTGCAAATTCAATGCTAAAGCATCTGTTTTGAAATTCTCATAGGCCATTTGTGAGTTCTCTAGAAATTTAGTGTAATTTTGTATGAAGTTCTACTGCTATAGCTCTTAGGCTTAGTAACAGAGGAGGAGGCACTGGAGGAAATTATAGTAACATCCTAATCTGCTTTACAAAGAGTTTGTCCTCTGCATCTTCCTTGTTTTTCAGTGGGTCTGTAAAAATGGGGATGGATTGAGGGAGGAAGGAGTGCAGAAGTAACACTGCTTGTGTGTGAGACAGTGTGAATGTAGTGCTTTGACTGCACTGTGGTAAAACTCTGAGAATCTGGGAGTGGAAAGACACAGTCTGTGGATTGGAGGTTGGGTTCAAGCATGTCTGTGCTAAATTATTCTGTGCTCAGGCTATTGGCATTTCAGCTGCTTTCTTATTGTCTTGAGAAAGGAAAGAAAGGGAACAAATAGAAAAGAATAGCATTGAGAGGCCAAAGTAAAGAGGGAGAACTGCTGTTAGCAGCTGAGAATGTCTGAAGCGTATTCATTCACATGTGGGATGGAGCTGTGAATTCTGCCATGAGATGTCCTGCTCATGTGCCTGTCTGTGACGGAATAGGGTAATTAATTACTGTGAGATGATATTTTAATATATTAACATATAGTTTATTACTGTTAAATATTCAAAACTCGCATCACCCCCATCACCATTTCATAATAATAATAACAGGCTCTTTGCAACATTATGGAAACTCTGTACAGGCTATAATAGGATCTAGAAATAACTCTTAGATATAAACATGAATTGAACTGGATTTAAACTGGCAGAGAAGGCTTTGCGGGCAGTACACCGCTTGCGGCCAGTACGCCGCTTGCTCACTAGATGGACACAAGGAGCAACTTTCTGCTTAGGGCAGAAGGCAATTAATAATTCCAAGAGGCTTTGGGTATTTACTCACAAAAATATCTGACAGTACCCAAGGTTCGTAGCAGGGTTGCTGTCGGTAGCCGTCAGAGGCTTTAGAGTCTCCCCAGGCTTCTGGGGAAAGGAGGCAGACGATCTCTGACCTGTTCCTGGCTCTCTGGATGATTTGTGTTCTCTGCAGGGCTTCCCCCTGGGCAGAAGGCTTCCAGGTGCAGGCAGATGTCTTGCGGTGTCACGCCGGCTGTGCAGGCCAAATGCGTGGAGGGATCAGAGGCAGCAGGCACAGACACACCTTGGAATGGCAAAGGCCTCTGTGCTCCCTGCTCATCTCCTTTGATCCAATACAGCCTGAGACTAATGGGCCTTTGGACACAGGATAGCCAATCCAATGGCAGTTAGCCAAGATTTGGTCATCTTGGGTGAAGCCATAGGCTTGCTTTACCCTTCTTTGGGCAGAACACAGCCTTGCACAAGGCAACCCTGTGCACCTTGTTTACCACAGTTGCTGGGCAGGCCACAGACCCCAGACTTAGTGGCTCCAGGCCCTTTGTCCCTTTTCCCGCGGTTGCTCTCCCCAAAACAGCAGGAGGGAGAGCAGAAAAACATGGCTGGGCAAGCCAGGAGAGGTACAAGCCCAATTTGGCCTGCTTAGGCCTACCACGACACTGTACAACTGTGCAGACATTTCACAGTCACACAGTGGCTGAGGTTGGAAGGGACCTCTAGAGGTCATGTTGCCCAAACTCCTTGCTCAAGCAGGTCCAATGGAATAATGTAGGGAAAATAGTAATTTTTATAACTATATGAAGCCTTTACATACTTTAATATGCTCATTTCCACATTACAATTATTGCAGTTTGTGAAGAGGAAAGTTACTGTCCAGAGTCCAAAGTGTCCCTTTCCACAGATCTTTTAGTGTCCTCAAATAAAATAGGATAAAGAAGTAGAATAGCATAGCTGTGGGACATAGCAGAAAGAATATTTTCAACACTTGTGCTTGTTTAAGTCAAAAGTATGAAATCTGTGCAAAATCTATACTGATGGAAGTGCTTTAGATATGTTTTTAATGTAGCACTTCAGAGTTAGGAGATAAGTGACAAGTGTTGCTAATGTTTAATTTCCCATCTTTGTCTTGAATTTGATTTTTTTTTTTTTCTTAAAAAAAAAAAAGAAAAGAAATTTTCCAGTAAAAACTGTCTTTGGATTTATTCTTATGAAGTAGAGAAACCATAAAATAGTTCTGTGTTTGTTTTCTCAAGAAGGATGTTGCAGGTTGTTAAAATACTTGTAGACATCTCATGTACAAAGGTGTTATTCTGGCAAGTATTGATGTATTTCATTAGAAAACTGAAAAGAGAGCAAGATAAGGAAGCAAGAGAGAGCTAAGGATGAGTAAGTCCTCCAGTATGAGTGATGGGGTTTTGCCTACCTTAGAATGAGGACTGAAGTGGACTAAAGGTGAGCGGATTCCAAGAGATTGGTTCAGTTAATCACATTCCCAGCTGAATCCCTCTATGTCCGTGTGCTTCCCCAGCCATCCCTCCTGTTCAGAGTATCACAGAATCACAGAAGGTTAGAGGTTGGAAAGGACCTCCAGAGATCAGTCATCAAGTCCAACCACCCTGCTAAGGCAGGATTCCGTAGGGTAATTTGCACAGGAATGCATCCAGGTGGGTTTGAAAAATCTCCAGAGGAGACTCCACAACCTCTCTGGGCAGCCTGTTCCAGGGCTCTGCCACCTTCACTGTAAAGTTTCTCCTCGAGGTGAAACCTTCTGTGTTCCAGTTTGTAGCTCTTGCTCCTTATCTTACTGCTGCTGAGCAACAAAAAGAGATTGGTTCCAGACACCAACCCCTCTGATATTTATAGACTTTGATCAGATCTCCTCTCAGTCTTCTCCAGACTAAACAGCCCCAGGTTTCTCAGTCTCTCTTCATAGGGGAGATATTGAAGTCCTCATGGCTCTGCATTGGACTCAATCCAGCAGGTCCCTATCTCTCTTGAACTGGGGAGACCAAAAGTGGACACAATACTCCAGGTGTGGTCTCAGCAGGGCAGAGTAGAGGGGGAGAAGAACCTCCCTAACCTCTCTGGACACACTTTTCCTGATGCACCCTAGGATGCCATTGGCTCTCTTGGCCACAAGGGCACATTACTGGCCCATGCAGAACTTGCAGCCCACCAGCACTCCAAGGTTGTTCTCCATGGAGCTGCTTTCCAGCAAGACAACCCCTAGCCTGTACTGGTGCCTGCTGTTGTTCTTCCCCAGATGCAGGACTCTGCACTTGTCCTTGTTGGACCTCATGTGGTTAGCCTGCATCCAGCATTCAGCCAGATCTGGTTGGATGGCAGCACAGCCTGACAGGTGTCAGCCACTCACCCCCAGTTTTGTGTCATCAGTACCAAAAAGTTAATTACTGTAATTTAGAAGAAGTCTATACAGTGCCCCAATTCATTTAAATCCTGGTGGTGGGTCTGAAACACTGCTAGTCTGCCTTGGTACCTCACCACCACTTTTGCCATCCTTCTTTCTTTAACCTTTGTACTATATGACTGCTCACAAGTCAATTCTTTTCTGTACTAAGCAGGAAAAGGAGCTGTTTCTGTTTGTCTCCTAGCTTTAAGCACAATTGTTATTCCTGTGTTTATTATTATTTTTCCTCTGTGATTATACAAAATAATTCTCTTTGCAAACAAAAAAAAAATTACCTTCATCATTTAACCAGTGTTCAGGAGGGCTCAGCATGACAGTGCTTTAAAATAAAAATCCCTCATTTTCAGTGTAGTGGTAGTTAACTACCTGTATTTTTGTAGCTTATAATGTTTTCTGTTTGTCTGAGTTCTGCATTCCTCCATGGGAGCTGCTGAGTGCTGAGCAATCTGGAAAATCTGGTCATAAGTAAAGGGAGGCTCAAAACTTCAGAAGTATGGATGGTGTACAACATGGATAATGCTGTTCAGTATCTTCAGCACCAATATCTTCCTCAATGATAGCAGCAGCCAGATTGGGTGCACCCTCAGCACACTTGCAGATGATACCAAGCTGAGTGCTGTGATTGATAAGTCTGAAGGATGGAATGGCATCAGAGGGAACTGGACAGGCTGGAGAGGTGGGCTGAGGAGAACCTCATTAGGTTCAGTAAGGGCAAAGAGTAAGGTCCTGCACCTAGGTTGGCACAGTCCTAGATTTCAGGCCAGGCTGGGAGGTGATGAAATTGAGAGCAACCCTGCAGAAAAGGTGTTGGGGGTGCAGGTGCATGAGAAGTTGGATGTGAACCAGCAGTGTGAGCTTGCAGCCCAGAAGGCCAATGGCATCCTGGGCTGCATCAAAAGAAACGTGGCCAGAGGTGGAGAGAGGGGATCCTGCTGCTCTGCTCTGGTGAGACCTCATCTAGAGTATTGAGTCCTCAGAACAGGAAGGATGGACATGCTGGAGCATATGCTGTCCAGAGGAGGGGCACAGAAATCATCAGGAGTCTGGAACATCTCTGCTATGATGACAGGCTGAGGGAGCTGTGTTCCCTATGTTCACATGGGATCTCCTCTGCTCCAGCTTGTACCCATTTCCCCTTGTCCTGTCATTGGACATCCCTGAGCAGAGCCTGACTCCATCCTCCCAACACTACCCTGCACATCTTTCTAAATGTGACTGAGGTCTCCCCTCAGGCTCCTCTGCTCCAAGCCCCATCTCCCTCAGCCTGTCCTCAGCAGGGAGATGTTCCACTACCGTAAGCATCTTTGTGGCTCTCTGCTAGACTCTTCCAAGCAGTTCCCGCAGGTCCTTCTTGAACTGAGGGTCCCAGAACTGGACACAGTATTCCAGATGCAGCCTTACCAGGGCAGAGCAGAGGGGGAGAGTTACTAAGGTTGTTAAGTATCAGTAGTCATTTACTTTGATTAGAAGGCTCTGTGTGCATCTCTCAGCTCTTAATCTGAATCTCTGCATATTTTAAGCGTGTAAAACCAAACTGAAAATTGCATCAAATGAAGTAATTTGTCTTGTCTCGTTGCTGTGCTTTAAAACACCATGCATATAAATAACAGCTGCAAATCACAGTCTTTTCTCCCAGCTCCCTGTAGTTTACACTGACTTGCATAGGCTTCTGAAATTTATACCAGCCTGTGAATCACTGTAAGGTTCTATCCAGAGCCTTTTGAGAATTCAGAGGAATTTCTAATAGGAAGCCAGCTCTTTCCACAAGAGTTTAGGCCCTGGAATTGTTCTTAATATTTTTTTGTTCTAAATATTTTTTTTTTGGGGGGGGGTTGTTCTTTTGTTTGTTTGGGTTTGGGGGTTTTTTTGTTGCTTTTTTTGTTTGTTTGTTTTGTTTTGTTTTTAACAGAAGAGATTGTTTTCTCAGCAAAAATGCATTTAGCTTTTAGGGATCTAATAATACCTCAAAACTGAGAAATCTCAGTTGCAGTTTTCTTTCAGATTTATCTTTCTGGGTCCCATTTCTTTCCCAGGAAGACTTAAAGTACTCTTTATTAAGGCTGTAGGTTTGAAAAGTGGAAAGACTGAGAACTGGAGCTGTTGAAAGACTGAAACAACTGGGGGTGTTTAGTCTGGAGAAGTGAAGACTGAGAGGGGATCTTATCAACATCTAAGTATCTGAGGGGTGGGTGTCAAGATGAAGGTGCCAGGCTCTTTTGGTGGTGCCCAGTGATAGAACGTGGAACAACAGGTACAAGCTGGAACCCAGGAGTTTCCATCTCAACACCAGGAGACACTTTTTTATGGTGAGGGTGACAGAGCACTGGAAGAGGCTGCCCAGAGGGTTGTGGAACCTCCTTCTCTGGGGACTTTGAAAACCCACCTGGATGCATTCCTGTGTGACCTGCCCTAGGTGATCCTGCTTTGGCAGTGGTGTTGATCTCTGGAGGTCCCTTCCAAGCCCTAACATTCTGTGATCCTGATCACTATACATATGCTGTCTGATATGATTTTTATTATTAATATGTTTGATGCAGCTGTGGCCCTCAAAAAGTGGTTAAAAGGTAGCAACTGAAGTGCTAAAGAGTTTGTTTTTAACTGCACTGATATTAAAGATACTGCCTTTAAAATGTGTTAACAAAATAAACTGCAGATGGAAGATCCATAAAGATAATAACTAACCATAAACATTTAGAGTGCTTGCACTCCCATTTTTTTCAACAGCAGTATTCTGAAAGATTTGGGATGGTTTTGATTGATTTTTAATATTTTAAAGATGCTTATCCTTGTATGACAAAGGCTAAAACATCCGGATGTGCTTGAAACCATAATTGGAACTCCCAATAGTTAATTCATTAATATCTCTAGTTTCAAAAAGGGTTTGCAGTTCACAGTGTTTTGTTCTTTATTATGAGCCAGATTATGTTCCTTACACGACTCACCTAGAACAAGAGATTAAATTTCTGCTGTAGGTATAGATGTGGCTGAAGCCTCTCAGGTGATGCCATAGTTGTAATTTCTGTTCCATTGTCCATGTCCAGTTTTTTGTCCCAGATGGAAAAGGCAACTATACTAAAGGCTTTATTGTTCCACAGAATCAAATCATAGGACTGGGAGTTCAGAAACTGGACACTTTATGTAGGGTTTCTCCAGTTTGCTGCCTTGTAGTAGGTGTTTAAAAGTCAGCTGAACAAGGACTCTTTAAGTATTGTGACATTATCCTGTTAGCACTTAGATGTGAGAAGTATCCAGACATGTTCAGCATGGGCAGGTCTGATGCATAGGAATGGAAACAAAAAAACAACCTTAAGTACTGAGGGAAATTCACTGTGAAAACTTACACTCTGAGGACTTTGGGCAGGATCTTCAGGTGTAACAGACTTTGATTTAGAGATCTAATTTTTGCTAAAGGTGTGCTTGAGATAAACACTTGACAGCAACCCTGTGTGCATGTTCACAGGTTAATATTGTATAGCATTTAGATGATTAATTCTAAACCTCAGGTATCAGCAGAGTCATACTGCTATTATTGGTGGGGTTGTGTTTTAGCACATTGGAGTGGTTTGTGCTGTGTGAGCAGTAATACCTGACAAAGATCATGCTGTCAGATCCATTACTTGTTCAAGAGACACTCGAATATTTACTCTGCTCTGGTAAGACCTCACCTGGAGTACTGTATCCAACTCTGGAGCCCTCAGCACAGGAAGGACGTGGACCTGATGGAGCAGGTCCAGAGGAGGGACACAAAAGTGATCAGGAGGCTGGAACACCTCAGCTATCAGGACAGGCTGAGGGAGCTGGGGTTGTTCAGCCTGGAGAAGAGAAGGCTCTGGGGAGACCTGATAGCAACCTGCCAGTACCTGAAGAAGGCTACAAGAAGGCTGCAGAGGGACTGTTTGCAAATCCTGCAGTAATAGGATAAGGGACAGTGTAGGTTTAGATTAGATACTAGGAACAAGTTGTTTACCATGAGGGCAGTGGAAAAATGGAACAGGTTGTCCAGGGAGGTAGTTGAGGCCTCGTCCTTGGAGATACTCAAGGGCAGGCTTTACAGGGCTCTGAGCAACCTGACCTAGTTGAGGATGTCCCTCCTGACTGCAGAGAGGTTGGGCTGGAGGACTGGAGGTCTCTTCCAGCCCAGACCATTCTGTGATCCTACAATATTGCAAAACATGAGGCTTTGTCACTACAGGACTTTTTGTTTACTCCTACTGTGATTCTGTGAAGTTTTCAAACCAGTATGCCCTGTCCTCTTTTCAAACTGTCTGACTGCTCGCACGATGCAGAACAGCTTTGACTTAGCTGTGCTATTTTAGAAGGCTTCACAGCAGTACTCTGTCAGCTGCAAAGCAAATGACTCAGCTGTCCTGGAGACTAAACTCCAGTGTCTTCTTAGCATAGCTTTAAACTTTAGTGACAGAGTGACTTCCAGGAGCTCTGGAGTGATGCTGGGTACATTTGTAAATAGACGTGGTGTCTCCAGAGGTATTAGGCACATACCCTTCAGGAGCACCTTCCTGACTATTAAAGGCTTACTGTGACTTGATATGCTTCTTAATATGCTTGGAGAAATTAGAACTGAAAAAAAAATATTTCTGAGGATAAAAACAACATGCATGGAAGCTGAAATCTGATTAGGAATGTCACCTGTCATGCTTCAAAACACCGAATCACAGTATCGCAGAACCACAGAATGGGAGGGGTTGGAAGGGACCTCAAAAGATCATCCAGTCCAACCCTCCTCCTAGACCAGGATCAGCTGGAGTAGGTCACACAGGAACACATCCAGGTGGGGTTTGAGTGTCCCCAGAGAAGGAGATTCCACAAACTCTCTGGGCAGCCTGCTCCAGGGCTCTGGCGCACTCATAGGGAAAAAGTTTTCCCTTATGTTCATGTTGAACCTCCTCTGCTCCAGCTTGCAGTCATTGACCTATCATTAGACATCCCTGAGCAAAGCCTGGCTCTGTCCTCTGGCATTGCCCTTCACATCTTTCTGAACATGAATGAGCTCACCCCTCAGGTACTTCTGCTCCAAGCTCAAGAGCCCCAGCTCCCTCAGCCTGTCCTCAGCAGGGAGATGTTCCACTGCCTTCAGCATCTTTGTGATGTCACCTTTACTGGGCTTATGTTACCCATCAATATGCATTGTTTAACTGATAGTTCAGACAGGCTGGACTGAGAGCTAAAGCATTAACTAATCTCAAGATAGACCATAAGAGGTAGAAAGGATCTTGTGATGCTCACTTAAAATGCATCTGAGTGTCTGTTAAACACACTGGGCAAGTTGTTTAATTGTGCTCTGAGTCCTTTATCTGTCCATTGCTGCTATTTTGCTCCCACTGTTCATTTTCCTTTTCTCTCAGGATTCTGGAATGCTGCCTGTTTGTGTGCATGGAGAATGATTACTGGCTTAATTTGTTGTCTTGTGAAACTTCACTGCTGGAGAAGAATTCTACTCCTGTCTTTCCTGAGAGGTGCAGAACTGACTTCCTGTGTGAGCAGGGTGACAGAACAGCAGGGGTTGTTGTCTTTCTTCATCTTTGACTTAGTCAAAGACACCCACCAGTTTCATGCTCTTTGAAATTAGTGATCAAGGTACATTAGGGAGGCCAGTGGAACTCAGCAGCACTCCCTGCTCTTTCTGGTGTAGAGTATCCCATGAAGGAAATGAGACATGGTCTGTGGTGGTGGTGCTGTGGGAATGGGTCAAGGAGCTACCAGAATTTGAGAGATCTCTGTTTGGGAAACCATTCAGAGCTGAGTACCATGGCTTGAGAGAAGAAAGCATAGATTTAGCTGCACAGAGGTTCAAAAAAAGCAAAGAAACCATCTCTGCCATCTCTAAACATCTGTTTGCTATGTGAAACAGAGCTCCCCTGTAAAATGTAGGTGTGATTATGTAAACAAAGGAGGAATTCTAATGATGGCTGTAGAAGAGGCCATAGTGAAGGCTGTGCAGTCTGACAGACCTGGGGGAATAGCTTGCTGTTGAGTTCTGAGTGGCAAAGTTAATACAGCATTTTAACTTAGATTTTTATAGTCTGATGCCAATCTCTTTTCAATGGTCAGCAGCAGTAAGACAAAAAGCAACAGCTACAAACTGCAACACAGAAGGTTTCAGCTCAACATGAGGAGAAGCTTCTTTACAATGAGAGTGCCAGAGCCTTGGAGCCGGCTGCCCAGAGAGGTTGTGGAGTCTCCTTCTCTGGAGACTTTCAGAACCTGCCTGGATGTGTTTCTGTGCAAACTGCCCTAGGGGATCCTGCCTTGGCGTGGGGGTTGGACTCCATGATTGATCTCTGGAGGTCCCTTCCAACCTCTTAACATTCTGTAGTTCTTCTGAAGGGATAGTTCTGTTGTATGTGTCTCCTGTAGACAAAAATCAGTAGTCACTTCTACCACATTTCATCACAAATTACTTTTCTACACTACTCACAGAGGTCCTCCTGCTCTGTGCATCTGTTCCCTGCCTCTGTGGAAAGAAGGAATTATAGAACTGACAACTGAATGAGAAGGGTTTCCTGTGGAGGCTGGGATGAGTGTAATAAATGACATACTAACACTAACTGCAACTGTATTATTTAAAGGGGTTTGATTTACTTTTTATCATGTTGGGGTCATGCAACAAATGTGGCTTCCAAAGGTTGCAATTGTTCTGTGCCAAACACTCAAAGACAGAATCACAGAATATTAGAGACTGGAAGAGAGCTCCAGAGGTCATCGAGTCCAACCCCTCTGCCAAAGGATCACCTCAATTTTATTTCCTGCTGGTTTTACTTATCATTTTCTTGGTAGATAAGTGAATTTTTGTCATGCTAAAGTGGACTTGGAGAAGTGTTACCAAATGTATCCGATTTCTGGAGTTTCTAGGTTGATCTCAGCCCTTGGACAAAAAGTGCATGAAGTTAAAAGGAGAGATTTATAAGAAGATGTTTACTGGGGACTGAGTTCTCTGGAGGCAGTAGCAGCAGTCTTATTCTAGCGGGATGGAAAGGCTTTAATTATTCCTTAGCTGGATGGATTACTAAACACTTGCCAAAAATGTTCTTTCTGGGCCTTTGCCTCATGTGAAGGAATCTGTCAGATCTTATTTTGTGTTTGAGGAGGTGCCTGAATGATCTCAGTCATGTCTGCCTGCAGCTCACGTTGTGTGAAGCTCCAGCTTTCTTCTTTCTAACAGCAGCAAATCTGCAAGGTTAGTTATTGCCTGACTTCTGAAAATGTAGCAATAGATTGAATTTTGTACAAGAAATGTGGGCATTAGGTGAACGCTGGATGATGGTGAGTGTTCTGGAATTAACAAACATCCATTCTCTCAACTTTATTCTTTAAAATGCATGAGAAACCAAGGAAAAAAATAAATTCTGTGCTGAAATGCATTGTTTGGTTGCTTCCCATAGTTGTTAAGCAAATTTCAGAAAAATAAAAATATAAGAAGTACCTGCAGGTTAAAACTTCAACATACTAAGGAGATTGAGTGTGGTCATTAGAAAGCAGTATGGAGTGAGCACTAGCTTTCCTGACAAATAGAAACTCTTCTAACCTCAAAGTGAAGGAAAAAAGCATTGCAAAAATCTGTTAATGTTGATTCTTTTAAGATGTTTGTCATACTACAATCATAGAATTTTTAGGGCTGGAAGGGACCTCAAAGGTCACCTACCTCCAATGCCCCTGCCAAGGGCAAGGACACCTCGTATTAGATCAAGTTGCCCAGAGCC